>CM057789.1:15018378-15322777 GCA_030145905.1 Populus davidiana
ATTGATAGCGATTGAGAGTCTGATTTACCACACGATTAACATTGCTAAGGCCTTTACCCTTGCCAGAAGCCAAAAATAACTCATTCCTGTTTGGCTTATAATCTCCCAAGAAATTGCGTATGTCCTTGGGACAAAAGAACCACACTGCCCTCACCATCCTTTCATGGGCTGCAGTCTCAAAGATTTGCACAAGTTTACCAATGTTAGCCCCGGAGTCACCTTCACGGTAAAAACATACACAATCATGAAGACAGTATTTAACTCCATCATATGTAAATGACTCATAAAACTGTATCTCTTTATTCAACCGTCCAACTCCCCTCTTAGTACCCCACTTGAATATCTGATTCTCTAATCCATTTTCCTTCTTGAGATGCGACATGGCGTATTTATTTCCCGCTAGCAACACTCAGCCCCTTATTTATGAAACTGCCAATCCAAAAATGGTAAAACAAAATGAATCATACTTTGTGAAGAGCAGCGATACACCTCGCATGAACAGAAACCTCTACCAGGTTAAAATAACAATGAATGGGCAGAAACGAAGCGCATAACAATGTTAAGGCAACAAAAGTCGAAACTCTATAACCAGTGTATTCAAACAATAATTCCTTCGTAAGAACAACATGTTTCAATCAGGTTCTTCTTTTCATCTCGGTACTATTTCTATGATAACAAAGCAAGAAAACAAACATGTTTTTGCAAGGACTTGCTAGCTTACTGATGCTCTAACTTTCAATTAAGCTTCTAGCAATAAAGAAATGCCTTTAGAAATACTCCTTGAACTATTTCAAAAAACCCTCGTGAATATTCTCTAAATTGAACAGCCAAGCATTTCACACTTATAGTTTTAGAGGAATTCGTATGGCCAGTAAAAGTTGGGGAGCAATATAATTCAAGTTGCCGCGCCAAAAGCGAAAGAATAAGGCCCATGACCCTTAAGTAAAGGCGCCACTAGCAAGAAGTGGGCACCAACATGAAAGCTAAACTGGAGGAATTCCAAACACATATAACCATTATCATGCAAAAATAAGCACCCCTCTTAAACTGAATTTCTATCGCTCACCCACACACACACACACACAGATAGAGCTAGATTTATCCTTTAAACCAAAAACCCTGAAATTAGGCAAAAATAACCATAAAGGAAAATAAAACTGAAGTGGGCTCAAAGTTCCAAACCTAAAGGAAAATAAAACTGATCATCAGGAGAGAAAAATGGCACCGAGGAAGTATGACGCCCAGCAAGTGGAATAAACTAAAACGAGTGCACCCAACCCAGAAGGACAAAAACAAAACCCAATAAATCCACAAATAATGCAATGAGAGAGAGAACATTAAGAAAAAAAAATAGTTGAGGAAAACCAAACGTCAAAGCCGTTAACAAATTTCAAAAAAAAAAAAAAACAGAGAGAAAATGGGTTTTTCACACCAACCGAAAACAAGTTAAAAAATAAAACTCAAATAAAAAGGGAAGAGGGGCTTGCTACGACCAAAACCTATTCTACAACGATGAAAGGAGCTCGAGCGAACGAGAGAAGAAGGGGTGCCGAACGCTAATCGGTAGAAAGGAAAAGAAATGAAAGAACCAAGTTTTCAGAAACCAAAACACAGCTTTAAAATGTTACCCAAACCAAAACAATGGCATATTTTAAAATGTATACAAAGAGAGAGAGCTAGAGAAAGCGTAAGCACTTGCTACGACCAAAGAAAAGGCAGACAAGGTATACCATAACTATAAGAGAGAGAAACGGAGCTAGGCAAGCTTGAGATAAACACGCTTACTCTCTAAAAGAGTTGATTAAGAAGGCAATGATTTGCAGCAGGTTGGCGTGAGCAGAGCTTACAGCTATAGTAGCATGGGAAAGAAGGAAACCATCACAACAGGACCCGAGAAAGAAAAAAAAAACCTTAAAAGTACACTGGTTGCAATGAAAATAAGTATAATATAGCTGTGCTAATGTGCGCTTTATGCGTATGGAAAATAGCGAATACCCGTGCGGTGGTGGTGTGTACTTCTGCTGCTGCTTACACAGTGACAAGGAAAAGATGGCTGATGGAGCGGTATTATTGCAGCAGAACCATTTCTACGAAACGGAGAATACCACCACCACGCATACGTGCTATCAACTTTTCTTTTCTTTTTATATATATTAAAATTATTAAAAAAATTATTATAAATAATTTATTTTTTAAAATGATTTTTCTAACAAAAAAAATATTATAGGCTAAATGACATGCGAAAGTATTTTAGCTTTTTTTCAAAAAAAATTGGAAATTGTTACAGTATTTTTTTACTTTGTTTTGTTTGTATATGTTTTTTTTTTATTATGATTTTTTTTTAATTATTTTTATTGATTTTATTTTTTAATATTGAGATAAATAAGAGTTTAACTTTGTAAATTTTTTTCTTTTTATTTTGTCTTTCTATAAAGTTAGTGTGATTTGCAAGTTTGTCGAGGTAATCCAATTACTCAAGTTTATGGATGTGGTATGTTTTTTTAATTGAACTTGATATTTTTATAGTTTTTTTTCATATTGTTAAAAAAATAGTTTTAGAAAAAAAAACCATGTTATTAAATTTTATGAATGATTAGTACTTAAAAGTGCATTTTTATCAAGGTTTTATATTATCATTTTACACTTAAAGTATCAATAACTCCTTAACTAAAGCATGTTTTATAATAACATATCTAATAATATAAGATACATTTAATTTATGGTAAATGTTCATATTCAATGCAGGCCTATCACATAAATGAAAGGATTAATTAATGAGTTTAAGTATTGAAATTGAAAGGACAAAGAGAAGAGTCAAACTTAGAAAAAAGATGTTGGTGCAATCCAAACTAGAACACTGTTCGGTAATTGGGTTATATATCGAGTTCTAGATATCCAAATGACCTCAATGTTTTGGACATATTCGGTAAGACATAGGCCTACAACTTTCATATAAAATCCAAGATTTAAAAAGGCCGTTTTAAGTCCAAATTATAGCAATAACGAAGAAGTCTGAATCTATCTTGCAGCCCAACTGTTCAGTGTTCAGCCCATATCTCGAGTTATAGAAGTCCAAATAACCTCAATTTTGTTTCTTGGAAAGATAAGACAATTTCCTATAACTTTCATGAGTATAGGTGGTTCCAATTCTGATGCTAGCAATGACGTTTTATTCAGACAAGAAGATAAAGATTTTCACCAAGTCAAGAGTTAGCCACCCACTCAACAATTAGTCATCAAATCAATAGTTTTAAATTTTAGCCTATAAAAGAAGGCATTTGTCATGCATTTAGGGGCTTGGTTGTTTAGATCAAGAACTTGCTCTTACTCTCTCTCTTTATATTTTTTATAATTATTAAGTTTTGCTTTCATTAATATCTTATTTATGCATTTCATTTCCTTTCCTTTACTTAGTTAACTTGTATCTTATTTATGTTCTTATTTTGTTTATTTATGTTTCTCTCTTTCATTATGTTTAGCTAAGTTTATTATGTCAAGGTGAAAAGGTTGCACTAATAGTGTAAGCATAAGTATAGTATAAACTCAACATGGACCTTAATGTTTAATATTAACATGTCTTATCTTTTTTATCTTACTAATTCTTAATATCTTGCTTGTTAAATGGTTAATCTAGATTTGTGTTGTATAACACTTGGTACAACAAATGCTTGGCACTCTCATAGCCCAACCGTATGGTATTACCTATACCTATGCTATGAAAGGAACTTGATTTGTTGTTAACATAAGTTAGCATCATGAATTCCTGACAATATTTAAAAGTTTGGTGTTACTTAAATAAGATAATTAATATGATCATGTTAACAATTTATAATGAGCTATTAATGACAAATCATCCGATTGGAACCTTCTTTGTGTGTGGTTTCCAGTTGAATAATAAGAGTTTATACTATACTTGTTTGAAATACCATTAGTGGATCCTCTAATCTTGACATTTGTTTTTATCATTGTTTAATCCTTACATTAATCTTCAATCTCAAAGTTCTCATCAACTTCTTCTTTTTTTTCTTCTTTTTATTTATTATTGTTGTTGTTGTTGTTGTTGTTGTTATATTATTGTTGTCTATAATTTATACAATTAACCTCCCTATGATTCGACCCCGGTCTTGCCGAGTTATTTATTACTTTGACACCCTTACACTTGGGAGAAGATATCAATCTTTTGATTGTGTCGATGAAGTAACAAAAATATGGAGGAAACCATTGTTCACCCAACACCTATTACACTATGGATCACAATAGTAATTCACAGTGTTCTACCATTTTTTTTCCTTTTGAATTATTATTGTGATCTTTTTTCAAATCTATTTTTGTCGATTTCATCTTTTAAAATTAAGATCGTTGAGAATTTAGTTTTATAATTTGCTTCTTTTTATTTTATTTTTATACGAGGTTAGCATGATTTATGGGTTTGCCAAGGTAACCCATATTTCCCCGATTTATGAGTTTAATGGGTTTTTTTTTTTAATTGAACTTGATTTTTTATATAGTCTATTTTTTTCTCATATAGTAAAAACAATAGTTTTAAAGAACAGTCATCTTCTTAAACTTTAAAAAGTGACCAAAATTAAAAGGTGTGAGAAATCATTGTTCATCCACATATATTGTACTATAAATTACAATAGTAATCTATAATGTTTTGCTTTTTTTTCTTTCTTCTTGATGTTTTTGAATTTTTTTATGATTTGTTTTTTCAAATTTATTTTTGTCGATTTCATCTTTTAATATTATGATGGTTGAGAATTTAGCTTTATGATTTGCTTCCTTTCATTTTATTTTTATACGAGGTTAGCATGGTTTATCGGTTTGCCAAGGTAACCCATATTACCCCGATTTATGAGTTTAGTGGGTTTTTTTTTAATTGAACTTCACTTTTTATTATGTAGTCTATTTTTTTTTCTCATGTAGTTAAAAAAAATAGTTTTAGAGAAAAGTCATCTTCTAAAACTTTATAAAGTGACAAAAATTAAAGGGTGTGAGAAATCCTTGTTCACACACATATATTGTACTATAAATTACAATAGTAATCTATAATGTTTTGCTTTTATTTTTCCTTGATGTTTTTGAATTTGTTTATGATTTCTTTTTCCAAATTTGTTTTTGTTGATTTCATCTTTTAATATTGGGATGGTTGAGAATTTGACTTCATAATTTATTTCTTTTTATTTTACCTTTCTATAAGGTTAGTATGGTTTACATGTTTGTTACAGTAACCCGAGTTGCCCTGGTTTATAAGTTTGATGGGGTGTCTCTCTTTTTTTAATTGAATTTGACTTTTTTATTATCTATTGTTTTCTCATATAGTTAAAAAAAAATAGTTTCAAAAAAAAGTTATGTTATTAAACTTTATAAAGTTCATGGACTTATTCACATGTTTGGCTGGTTAACTTGGTTTGCGGGTCTGATAAGTTTAACTTAAAATAAAAAAAAACAATTTCATCCTTAGATATTGAGTTAATTGGGAATTCAGTTTCATAATTAGTTTCATTTCGTCTTTTATAAGGTTATCATGATCTAAAAAAACATTTCGGTATTGAATTGGTGTTTGATTTTACAATCATCTATTTTTGTTATCATATAGTTAAATAAAAATAGATTTAAAAAAAAAAACAAATTATAATCTCAATTGAGTCCCTAACTCAATTTATAGATTTGACATACTAGCCCAGCTTACTTGGTTCACATATTTAAAGAGTTTACCCACTAATAGAACATGTTTTTTTTTTCTATTTTTGATCTTTTAATTGTTTTTAATTTATTTATTTATTTTGACTTCATCATTTAATATTGGATTGGTTAGTAAATGGACTACATTATTGAATTTTGTTTGCTTTATAGGGATAATTGTCTAACATAAATGTCTAATATGTCATAATCTCAATATTTTTAAAAAATATCATCTTGAAGTTTTTTAAAAAACTAAGTAATGTTTTTATCGATCATCAAGGTTGCAATTGGACCTATGAAATCAATCGATTTAAGTCGAGTTAACTCTCACACAATTTAACTAATAACTTAAGTTAGACAAAGAGTAAAGTCAGGACGTTTTAAAATTAATCTACTTGGTCTGGTTTAATAAAACTATTAGAAAATTTCTCATGCTCTTAATACTTTTTTTACATTTAAAAAAAAATTGATCTAACCCGCGGCAAAGGGCAGACCAATTTTCTAATTTTGCATATTTTGACCCTCCTCAACTAGTATCTGGCAATTTCATATGAGTTCCAATATGTTCTCAACTAATAAATTTTTAGGGTTCTAAGGTAATATTCTTCAAATTTTTAAAAAGAACATTGCCTTAGCTCAATGATTTGAATCAATTTTGGTTCAATTCTTTGCACTAAACTATTCGGGCAATTTTATTAGTCAATAATCTAGGTTTTATTTGCATCAATAACAAGTTTTTGTAGGTTTTAATCTTAAGGTTTTGGTTTTGAACCAAAATCCATTTTGACAAAATCATGTTGATTCTTTGATAATAGAAGTGAATAGGAGCTAGATTAGGCCTTGGATGATTTCCAACATGTATACATATTTGTTTTGATTGTATCTAATCTAATTTGGGATTCATGTTATTGGGTTTACTTTAGACGTTCTTCATGTTTTTGAGTTGTTTTTTTTTTCTGATTCATTTTTAGTCAAAGATTTTTGCGTTTTTTTTTTAAGTTTGATTTGTTTTAAGTTTTAGTTTAGTTTTCAAGTCAAATCAATGTCTTTGGTTTGGTTTATGGTCAACCGGATCGGGTTAAAATTGGGTCAAGGGGTAAAACCCTGTCTAGCTAGCAATATTTTTGCAAAAGGTTTTTTTGTTTTTGTTTAAGGTTATGTTTGACAAACATCACCTGAGCCTATTTTGACAGTTTTGATTTTAAAAAAAAATAGGTTTTTACCAAACATAAGCCTTATAGAAAAAAGAAAAAAAAAAAGAAGAGATTTTTGCATGTTGAATATAGTCAATCCTTACAAAAATTGCATTTATTTATAAAAATAAGGGGAAATGTTTTTCAGTATTGTTTTTAGAAAAGTTTTGTGCCTTTTTCTTGGAATTTACAATAAATTTGTAAAATTCCTTAAGGATTTAGCCAATACTTTAATAACCTTACAAATTTTAATTCTTGAAAATTAATGTTTAATATTTTGATATAAATATTGGACCTACTAGTAGGCTGGTATTTAAGTACCAAGAGTTGATAAGAAAGATCTCAAAATTATTTTGGATATTCACCAATTTTAATTTGGAGTATTTTTCACTACAATATATGAGTTATGGAAAACACTTCTGCCTTCCAGGATAGACGAACCCTGTTAGAGAACTTACATTGATTCTTCCTATAAAAATTTACTTGGGTATACGAGCCTATAATAAATTTGAAATGCTAGATTTATTCATGAATGTAAATATTCCTTTTGAGCCATAGATGGACCATCAGTTAGGAACCTATCAACACCTTTAAATTATATCTAGACCACACCATGTAGCTTACCTCATATTAGATGTGTTAGGGATACTAATACCTTTCTTAAACACAATTAATCTCTTACCTTGGAATTTCAAATAAGACCAGTCCACTCATATTTTTTAATGACCTTGAACCAAATAATTAGGTGGCGACTCATAGATCTCGACGCCATAATGTCACGCACACATGTGCAATACTTTTTCATTTTTTTGTTACTTTTCATTTTTATTTTTTATTTTTGAAAAGAAAAGGATAGTTTTGAGGAAAATCCAAAATTGAGTTATGAAAAATGACATAATTCATGAAGATATGATATTGATAATTGTGTCATCTTCAAAAAATAGATATAGAAATCATAGGAAACTGGTCATATTTGCTTATTAGAAAAGACAATGAAATTGAATAATGACCCATTCTTTAAGGTAACAACAAAAATGATTGTTTTAAAATCCGAATGAGTTCTTAATAAATAAAATATACAACATATTAGACTTAACCAATCATAATAGAGATTAAAGTTCATTGATATTCTTACAAGCAAGAAGTATATCGATTATATTAAACCAAATAAAAAATAATACTTAAAGAACTAAGCGAAGAAAATGAGCAGTACAAAAATAGTTTAAAATTGTGCCACCTAAGCAACATGATGAGAAAGCAACCTTAATTGTCCAAGAGAGAGAAAAAATAAAGAAGAAGAAGAAGACATTGCAACTAGAAGAATCTCACCCCAATTATGAAAAAACTCTAAACCATTACAAGCTTGATGATAGCTTAATAAAGCAACATATTTAAAGATAATAATACCATCAAATAAAAAATAATACTTGAAGAATTAAGCGTAGAAAATGAGCAGTACAAAAATACTTAAAAATTGTGCCTTAATTGTCCAAGAGAGAGGAAAAAAGAAGAAGAAGACATTGCAACTAGAAGAATCTCACCCCAATTATGAAAAAACTCTAACCCATTACAAGCTTGATGATAGCTTAATAAAGCAACATATTTAAAGAATAATACCAATTCATTAACAAAATATCTTGTAAGTAAATAAGTATTTGATTTGTGAGACTATTACAAGTCTTCACTCGAGATTAAGTTTTTAATTATAATTTTTTATTGAAAATAAAAAACAAATAAAAAGTAACATGTTAATTGAAGAACCCATAAAGTGATCAACAAATCCAGTTATTAACAAATAAATATTAGTGATACTTGAATGATCAACAATCTCATCAATAACAATAATTATTTATTCATAAGTAACTAATAAGAAATTAACTAATTCACTTATTCTCTTAATTAACTTATGTGTTAATATATTGATCACTTTCATAAATAAAATTATTATTATTTCATTTTATCTATTTTTTAAAAATAAATTTAAATAACTAATTAATTTTATTGTTTTAAAAAATTGATGCTAGTGATTTTAATTATTTAATAAATATTTTATTTTATTTTTAAAATTAATTGGTTCATTAATTTTTTATTTTAATAAAATAAAATACATGAAAACGATTTATCGAAGTCCACAAGATTGCAGTGATTATTAAGTAATATTCTAAAAGGCGTGGGAAAACTATTGTAGCTTTCCCATGCTTTTTACTTTCCCATCTTTAATATATTTACTTGTTAATATATTATATTATTATAATTATTATATTATATTATATAACTGTGTTTTTTTAATTATCAGACTTTCATAACACATATCCTAGACTTTATGGGTTAACTTGGTTTGATTGGTTAATCCAGTTAATTCTAGGTAAACCCGTCATTTTTTTTTCTATTTAGTTATCAAACTTTCATGAAGCAAATCCTAGGTTTTTCGAGATAACCTGGTTTAAAGGATTAACCCAATTAATTCAATTTTTTTTTCTTCATTAGTTTTTTTCTTCATGTTGATTTTTTTTTCTTTGTTTTTTAGTTAATCTATTTAATTATCATACTTTTATGACACAATCTTATAGCCAGACTCACATCTAATATTTTTGGATCTGGTGTTGTAGTCAGGCTTACTTAAACTTGGGTCATGCAAGTTTAATGTTATTATTAATATTATAAATATTACTCTTAGATCAGGCGTTGCAGTCGAACCTAAAATTTTTGGATATAGTTTTGCAGAAAAATCCAAAATTTTAAATCTTTATTTTTTATATATATTTTTTATATAAAAAAAATTAATTGTAATATTGCACGGGTCATATAACTAATATATGTGTGTGTATGAGTAGTTGGGGAAAAATGATAGAACAAGTTTCGTACAAAGGATGAGTATAGGCATATCATATAAGGGTAATCGGAACAATAAAATTGATATAGGACATGGCAAAAATAAAATCCTCTCTCTCTCAAACTTCACATTTAATTTTGCGTTGCTTTGTTCCATATATCGAAACGTGTCCTTAAATCATCAATGGCGAAGTTACGAGCATTGAAGGCAAACGCATGCAAGTACAAAGGTCAGGGAAAGGAAAATCAAAACCCCGATGCCCAATTGATTTAATTAAAGTTGGCCATGGGGGCGATGGAGACACATATATAAATCAAACATTTTTTAAATTCTTCTAGATATTACTTTCATAATTTTTTTTTATGTTCAGATACATTTTTAAAAACTGATTAACGAGATTTATTTTTTAATCATAGCAAAACTTAACCTTTGTATGGAAGTGTTTTCCGATTTAAAGAAGATGAAAAGGCATAAATTGGACAGCATTTTACTATTCTTTTATATATATAAAAACAATAATATATTAATTGAATACTAATATCATTAGAAAATAATAAATCACTTAGATTATACAGAAAATCATATATTAGAATATATCAATACATATATATAATTGCATTAATTTGATATATTAGCACACATAATACTTCAAGTTAGATAATATTGCTAGAAAATACAGTATAATAACATGTTACATTATTAATAATTATATATTTTAAATCATATGAATTATTTTATAAAAATAGAACACCATAGAAAAAGAAAATATTTTCAATATCATGCAAAGAACAAAAAATGTTTCATTTAAATAAAAGTTCTATTTTATATATATATATATATAAAAAAGCTAATAGCTCAAAATATATAATTTTTTAATTTATTTTATATTATTTGGCCAAACACCAAAAACTAGTTTCCAACTCATATTCCACAAGACAACAGAAAGTAATTCATCTTTTTGAAAATCATTTTCCTAGAACTCACTACGAAATTTTATATCTTTAAACTTCTACCAAATCCAACCTAAATTTCTTTGAAAAATACAATTCATACAAACAAACTAAGATTTTATATGAACTGACAAGTAAATTGGAGATCTCACATTATTTAAATGATTGCGTTCAGCATGAACAACATTGCTCGAAACCTATTCCAATCCCTCCAGCATTAAAAACTAACCTCCAGTTTCCACCATTAGAGGCTAAATTATAATTAGCTTACCACACATTACTCCCGAAAATTAAACTCCATTGACAGATCCTAATCAATGGGACTCCAATTGGCCTCAAATCAATTCACATCAATGGAAATACCATAATCAAAACTACTTTTGGACAGATAATGAATCAGGTTTAAGAAGCTTCATGCCTAGAATCACTGGCCAAAGATTTTCCATCCATGCATATTAAGAGTCGAGAATAGGAGTTACTAAAAAAAAAAAAAAAACAGAGGCACTGCAAGTTAAGCTACTTTTGAAACATACAAACTCAAATATGTAATTCCACTCACATACCTGTACAAATATGAGCTATTTTCCTCCCTTGGTGTGAAAACAGCAAGATCTGTTTGAATGAGCTTTTAGTTAACTAATTAGACCTGGCCCGGGGAAAATTAAAAACCAAAAAAGTAAAATAACAGAGATAAAATTACAAGTGAAAGAACTATAAACCTTGGGAATCAGGGCATATGAAGAAAATTGAACATAAAAAATACCCAAAGAAGAGGAAGACATTAGTCACCCTCCTGGGTTAAATTGCTTACGGAAAAAGGGTATACAACAGATACAAGCCTATGGATAAGGTTAAAAAAGAAAAGAAAAGGAAGGTGATCTATTGCTTTTCCAAATCTGATTCCAACAAGAGTCTGCTTATGAATGGTGATATAGCTGCCAGTAATGCCTTGGGGCACTCCTCGTGTGGAAGATGGCCACATCCAGATATAGCAACCAGTCTCTGCATAGAAAATAACACTCAGCAAGAATCAACTAATTGAAAAAAATGCTAGTGTTCAGTTTCTTCGTAACTTTTTCCCCCTTGAACTCCTTGTTAACAATAAATAACAGCACAGCCAATATCCATTTTAAAATAATATCCTTGCACCGAAGTAGTCTGTTTCAGTTTTTGCAATATGAAATCATGGTTGGTTACCATGTATAAAAGTTTTCTTTTCCTTTCACACTTTAGAGTGGGATTTGGATTTCTGGACCACCACTAGCATTTACTGCAGCAAATTTGCAAAATGGAAACTAAATTTCTCATCCTTCATTAATTATCTCCAGAATGAATAATGACAGCAATATTCCAAAATGTCCAATCCAATATTCAAGTAAGAACAGAGAGACTCACAGAATTTACAAGTTTTGAAGCCATGGCTTGAGAAGATTTAAGTGGAACAAGTACATCTTCAGCACCGGCTATAACTAACACTGGCATGCCTGCTACAGCCTTCAACAAAGCTGCAGAATTTTGTGGTGAAAGGACTGTCTCACATGAAAGTTTGCCTATCTCATGGACTGCTTCATCCCAACCTTCAACACATAGTTGTGCCTGATTCCACACCAAGTCAGTCAAGCCAACATCAAGGTTGACATATTAGAATATCATAAATCCCAGATAACAAAACACTATTATCTTTTCTTTCATGCACAAATACTCACTACAAACAAGTTCAAGTATTTCACTTGAATACATAACTACAGACATAATGCGAGAGTGAAGAAAACCAGATCAAGCATAACTAGCACTAGGAAACAAATTACAGAGGTATGCCACTACAGACATTCGAATGAATACAACAGGTTTAGTGCTAGTGGCAAATACAAGGGATTTTGGCAATATGACTGTTCAAGTCATACCTTCCCCTGGACATTGTACCCATGTCCTCAATAAGCAATCACACCCTCAAAAACAGGTATTGTGTAGGTTGTTACTATTTCCCTATCCATTGTGTTCCGGTCTCACTATTTAAGGGAAAATTAATCTTGGTCACACCAAATAAATCCTCCGCGTGGAAGCAAAGCAAAGGAACATATTTCCAACCAAGTATGGTGTTATCTTCAATTCTCGCAAAAAGAATCCAATAAAAAGGAAGTTCCTTTTCCAGTAATTTAATTCCACTTTGTAATATTTTTTCCATACACGGCTTCACTGACAATCAAAAACCTAGAGACACCAAATAGGCATCAAACCCTAAAGGTGTTTTATCCTGACCCATAAGCAACAATGTCTGCCTTAAAAAATCAGATTAGATGAATATAATGACAAGCTATGAGGGTATATATCAGAGAGTATTTTCTAAAAAACAATTTGGCCCAGGCATGACCAATGACATGAGAGAATAGCCATGCTGGAAGGAGGCATGAACACACCTTATAAAGACTCAAAATCTCTGTTGTTAGTTTTGTAGCATCATACCATGCACGCCTGTTCACCACTTGAATAATTTCCGTTTGAAGTAAAGGACGAACCAGGTGTTTTTTTCCAAGAGAAGTGCACATAAGTATCCTAGCAAAGGCAGGAACCACTTCTCTAGACAAACTAACATTTAGCAATACCACCCCTTTAATTGTAACCTGAAAATGCACAAACATACACATAATGAGAAACATGGCAACCAACATTAGAATTTCAGACACTTAGAAAAATGTGCAAAATTAGAAAGTGCATTTTCACCATTGTCGAACAAATCAGATGAAATTCTAGAGTTTTAGTCTAACTTCAAAGAACTTGATATTAAAGAATCAAAATTAACTACAAACTAGGCATCCAAGATATGCCATCATAACAGGAAGTGTATACAACATCAAATGCATTTTATGCAATAGTTAAATCTTGGAAACCACAGGACAGTACTTGCTAAAATTATCCACAAGTTCCCCTTCTTTGGAAAAATAAATCCTAAAAATTCTACAACTTCAACTAATCAAGAGTATGTTCTGGTACAAGAAAAGCTCCAAAGTCCTCTCTCACAAAAAACTCCACGGTAGAGAAAGTGGTACCATCCTTCAAGCAACCACACTAGTATCCCGATTAACCTCTTAACTCATCATCATCTCAACCACAAAACCCAATGAATGACAGGAGCATGCATAACATTCCTCAAGTTACTTACTATTCAACTCTCTTCCAATATGGTTTAGTAGAGAGATATGCAGCATCACATTATTTAACTGTTGACGAACTTACATTGAAAGAAGTCATTGATTCTTGGACTCTTTGAGTGGCTTTTAAAGCAAGCAAGCCTCCATCATCATGACCAACAAGCACCACCGAAGAAAACCCCATCTCAGAACAGAAAGAAAGAAGCAGGTCAACCTGAAAACACCAGAGCAGACTTAGGCTTCAAAGCAATAATTAAGTCTCCAAACAGAGCAGGTAAAGATGAAAAGACAGATACAACACCATATAACATGTCAAATGTATGTGAAAATGCTTATTAGGAGCAAACTGCATAAATCAACTTGACAAAACAATGAATTGAAAGCTGTAAATGACGGGAGTATAAATAGCTAAATGGATAATTCTGCAACAGAAAAAGATTTCAATTGCACGGGTGCATCTCCTTCCTTTTAATTTTCTTAAGATTGCAAGAACAGGTATCTAACAGTTCCCTCAATCCAAAATGTTAGTGGAACTCTGACTTCATTCTCTGTCAACTAACATCTTGAAGTACCTGAGTTTCAAGCTTGTATGGATTGGGCAGTTCTTTATCCTCCCAGTCCTTGCGACGTAGACGAGAAGTTAACCCCCAACCAGGTCGATCAAAAGCAGCAACTGCACAGCCAACTTGCCGAGATAGCACTCCCATCACATGCCTCCATGAGAAAACTCCACCTCCAAACCCATGAACTAGAACAATACCTAACTGGCCATTTTCCTCCATATCTAGCTTGGGAATCACAGAGTTCAATTCACACATTCCATCCTCCTGAACAGCATCATCTAGGTTCAGAACAGGAATTTCTTCGGATAGAGCAGAAGTTGGAGAACCATCCAATAATGGAGCATACAGTGAAGAGCTGTAAAATTGATTGCTATAACTCCTACATAGATGATGCTGAGTTTTTGCCACTGTGCTAAATGGCTGCCTTTCAAGTCGTAACCTCCCCATCACTAGCTTAGGTGAGCTACCGCAAGAACTAGATTCAAGGACAGTGGTTGAAGATAAGTACCGAGGGGGTGCACCGGGAAAGCAGAGCTTGTAATGGACAGTAAGTCCCAGGCATGTAGTGAACAGGCTGTCAATGTCAGCAAGTAATCTGACTGGGAGTTGCCCTTCATCACGAGTTGTTCCAAAAGGCCTTCGCTTCATTTCATTGTCACTTCTTGGGGTTCTACCCGCTGTGGGAGTTGGAGATCTTGGAACCTTTTGATAGCCCGAGAAAACACTTTTACATGAAAGCACCTGGTAATTCAATTTAAACAGAAAAAAGAGCATTAAACTTCTAGATATTGTTGAAAATAACAAGAACAAACTTATAGATATTATTGAAAATAGCAAGAACAAATATATGAAACTAACAGTAACAAATTTGTTAACTGGAAACAGAAAATCCAACAATGTTCACTATCCTTTAAGAATATAGAGGTTCATGGAATGCTTGATTCAAAACAACCCAAAAAAGGATAAGATATTACAAAACAAATGAGAAAAGGAAAAACATTGGCATGCAAACATACAGCTTCGGGGTCAACTCGGTGAAACATAAGCTTTCTCCTTGCTCTAGAGCTAGTTCTATAAGCAACCACAGAGTGTCCAAGCGCAAAGACAACAGACGAAAGAAACAAGACAGGCATCCCCCATGACTTCTTCAGATGAAGCTTCTGTCTTGAAATTGAGGAAATTGAAGCTTCAGCCTCAATTTGAGAATTGACAGTGAAAACACATGTCTTGATTGAAAGAAGCATAACTGAAACTACAGAACATAGTGTCACAGTTCCAAGGTAAGGTCCATGTGATAGTGCTGGTGCATCACACATTGAATAAACACCTGTAATCATCATCGACGCCATCATCAAATAACTCATAAATAAAACACAAATTCCATATAACTAATCAGCTAATAATTTTTTTTAAAGCACATAATTAAAATTTCAAGATAAATAAAATTTATGAAAAATACTTACAGATGATGAGGAAAGATCTGATAAGAGAAATGATAGGGATATCGGTGAAGGAGCTTTTCAAAGAGTATCTACGCAAATGGCTTTTGAATCCATAACATGTCAAGCACGTGAAACTCGACACCAAAAAGAAAGCAACCACCACGTCGCCAATAGCCACAAGCACCGGAATCGATGATGCCAACAGCGACGCCACCATCGCCACCATAAAAATCACCGTCCTCACACACCTCCTCGCCTTCTCCACCACCACCCCCCAACATCCTCTCGCCGCCGGCGCCATAACCTTCCTCGTCTCTCCAAGAGCAACTAATAACTGTAATTAATCAATAAACTAGGTGATTCTCTATATTCGACGTAAAATATTGCACTTGAAACCATAGCCGAGTCAAGGAAATAAGGATGATAACTCTGGTCAGCCGGCGGTTCAATGGCCATTCCTTGGACGATCCGTGTCGCCGGAGAATGGTGATTTCAAATCAAACGGCCAATAGAAACGCCCTTTAGTCAATAATTATGGCTAGGGTTTCAAAGGCATCGAGTGGGAGAGAGAGAGAGCGCAGCGCTTGTCCTTCTTCTTCGGTTTCAAATGTTGTGCTGTTTCTCTCTCTTTCTGGGATTTGGTTTTGAATTCTCTTTTTATCAGGATTTTTCTCTCTCCTCTGTTTTTTGTTTTTTCAATAGCTGAATTAAATAATTAATTTAAATAAAGTAGTAATAATTATTAGGAATATTAGCAAAAGGGTAAAAGAAAATTTTATCTATCTGACAGACACCCGACTTGATTCCAGTCTGGTGCACGTCTGGCACTGCCCACTTTCCTTTCTGTGTTGTCTTGTGGGGACTCGCCTACCCCTGGTTTTTTCTTTTTCTTTTTTCTTTTTTCTTTTTCTCTTCCTTTCATTTCTTTTATCTTTTGGTGCGAAAAACTCTCACCTGTCTTTTGTATGAGAGTAATTGCAGGCTTTCAAATTTCCAATACAAATTAAACGGGAGTTGTGTCGTATTTTATAGTTGTTTTTTAAAAGAATTTTTTATTTAAAAATATATTAAAATAAAATATTTTTATATTTAAAAAAAAAAATTATATTAGCATATTAAAAATATTTAAAAACATAATAAAATATTAATTTGAAGTAAAAAAAATTTTTTTTTTCAAAAACACTTTTAAAACATAAAAATAAATAATGATAGTGTTGTCATGAATACATTCTGAATACCATGGTTTTTTAATTAAAAATTTGAAATATGTTGTTTATATTTAATAAATTATATTAATTGATTAATAAATAAAAACTAGTAATGTTAAGTAGAAAACTAACATTTCATGTAAAAGAAAACTAATTGGTGCCAAGCATAAAGAAATGCTAGATGTTCCCTGCCCCCCCACCCCCCCGGATCATATAGAAAATCCCATTGAAGCGACTAATACTATTTATTTTGTTTGTACATTTAGTCGCATAAATTACATAGTATTATAAATAGTTATCTTGGTTTTTACCCATACGCTAGGAGAGTTGATAAATAAATACATAAATTAATTTAAGATCTAATTATCAATATTTTGACTTAAAAGAAATAATCTTTCTTGATAAAATTGATTGATTAAGATCAAATTTTATTCCTTAAAAACCATGCATACACCTTTTGATTCATACAGTTCATCAAGAATCATGAAAAAAAAATCAATAACTAGATCCCATTTAATGAACAATAAAAGGGGTTTTATCTCTATTTTTCTAGAAAAATGGTTTTTTATCTGTTTACTTATAAATATGTAAAAAAATTATATGTCAAGCAAATATTTAACATTGACTATTTTTTTATCTTATATATTTTTTATTCATTTTATCTTAGATTCCTTTTCCTCGAATCCTTTAGTATGTTTTGTATTGTAATGCACATGTACCGATAAATTTGAAAATTGATATTCATGGGAATCAAAATCAAATTAAATATATATTATGCATTTAAATAACATAATTTGATCAAAGACCTTGCCCCCAAATCATCTGCCTGGATTGAGATATTTCTTTGAAATATCTTGAAAAATATCACTTTAATAAAATATATTTTAAAACATTTTTATAAATTGAGTTTCTATTCTAATTCAAGATAACTTTGTAATTGATATAGGAATTGTAAATATATATATATATATATATATATATATATATATATATATATATATATATATATACAGACACACACACACAAACACACACACATTTTGTCCATGCCAATGAGATGCTTATTGTTAAAACTTAAAAATTTTACTTAGAAAATCCCAAGCTCAAATTTAAAGATGTAATTTGGATGTCATTTGTAAAAAAGAGCTATTCATATCATATAATAAAAAGGTTTGGTGGAGGCTAAAGATTCATATCATGTTAAAGATATTTTTCATCCTTTATTTTCTTTTTTTAAAAGAGTACGATAGAAAACTCAATCAAACTTATTGGAATGAAAAATTTTGTAATTACAATTAAGAAAACTTTCCATTGTTTGTTGATATTGGTGATGTTTATGCTCACATTGATCAAGCCTTTGTTTTTTTTTAATCAATAAAAGAAAAAAAAACTAGATTTAATAACGGATCTTTTATGTAAAAACTAGTTGAGATAGTTCTCATGTTCACTCAAAATTAGTGGTGTTTATTTATGATTTGTTGTTTTTTATATTAAAGAGAAGACATTTTCATCTAAATAAATTAATAAATTATTTTAATGACTAATGGAATCATATATGAGAAAAACATTTGAATAATGTATTAAAAACCAAATATATTTGATTATATTTGGACACCTCATATAAACAAAAACATTATACTATTTAAGAAAAAAATAGACACATATTCAAGACTTTTTATTTTTGAAATAGAGACGATTTATTATTTTGACTTATTGAAAACGAGACTTTTCACTTTTTATTTATATTTGTTAAAGGAAAAAATCTCATGGAATAAGCTATCAAATATTATGATTGGTAATTGGTTATATATTTCCTATTCTTGTATATGTCTCTATATAATTATAGGTTATAAAGTAGCATGGTTTACATTTAAAAAATGTAATCTTATCATTATAAATGTATAAAGAAATAATTTATTTTTCTTCATAAGGTACAAAAGATTTCACAACTCTAGCAAAAAGGAGTCATGAGTGATACTAAAGAAAAAAAGTCAACCAGATCATATATGACTTCAAAGTATGCATTATAAAATCTCAATCATCCACTCTCTCCATCATCCAAACAATCGTAATGCAATTCTTATACAACAACCTTTGTTGGAAGACAACTACTACATGTAGGGTCAATATGTAAGCATGGCCTTGATGGTCAATACTCAATACTAAAATTAGCTTTGTTGATGGATCAGTTGAGAAGATAATTATAGACAAACCAAAAGAACTGCAACAATGAAATCATTATAACAACCTAGTCAAAACATGGCTACTAGGATCAATGTCAAAGAAAAATTTCAGGAAATGTTATTACCTATAAAAACATGAGACAAAATGTGGTTTGAATTACAAGAAATATTTTTTTAAGTTAATATTATCCAACTCTTCCATAGAAAGAATGAAATCTATAACTGTGTGTAAGGTAACATGAAGAACTCTAAAGTAAAGCCTTGTTCTTCACTCAAAATGGCAAGAAAAATGTTTGAAAATCCTGAACCAACACCAGCATCCCCACAATCTTATCCAAATCCACAATATCCTTAATTACCTACCTCACCTCTATTATCATCTCCTAAACCACCACCATCACCTTGTCGTTTTACATAATTCACCAAGCCCCCCATATTTTTATAGGATTTTCCTATCAATATACTGCTTTTCTCTTAGATCGTCCCAACAACACAAGGAGCTCATAAAAAAAACTTATTAACTACAAATGGGTCTATAAAATTAAGCTTCATATTGACGGCATCGTTAATAGGTACAAGGTTTGATTGGTAGCAAAATGTTATAGTCAAATTGTAGGTGTTGATTATATAAAAAAAAAAAACATTTGCTCTGCTAGCCAAGTTAAGCTTCCTAGAATTCCTACAATTCGATATGGCATTTGCACCAACTCGATGTTAATAATACATTCTTGAATTATGATCATTTTTAAAATGTTTAAATGTTTATACCTTCTGATTTCACATGAAAGGGGAAGAATCGAGTATGCAAGTTGCACAAATTTGATTATGGTCTGAAATAGGCTTCACAACAATGGTTTATCAAATTGTCAGGTGCTCTTAAATGTTTCATTAATCATGTTGATGATGTAATACTAGTAGGAAAAAAATTAGAAGACATTAAAGGTACTAAGCAATCTCTTTCAAATCATTTCAATCTCAAATATTTGTTAGGCATAGAGATTGTGTGATCAAAACAAGGAATCACATTATATCAAATAAAATATGCATGGAAAATTTTAAAAGATGATTTTCTAGATGCAAAACCTTCACGGTTCTCTATCAAGCATAACTTGTCACTCACACGAACAAGTAAAGAGCTACTGATCGATCCATCCCTATACTGACAACTTATGAGCTGATTGATTTGACTTACCATAACAAGACCTGATTTGGTTTATGTTGTTCATGTGCCGAGTTATTTCATGGACAAACCTAGATAACCACATCTCAAAATCGCACACAAAGTCTTGAGGTACATTAAGCAAACACTTGGACAAGGGGTTTTCTTACCATCTACAATTTCATTGGAGCTGTAAGCATTTTGTGATACTTATTGTGCCTAATGCAAAGATACAAGAAGATTAATAGCTGACTATTGTATTTTACTCGGTTAAGCACCAATTTCTCACAAGACAAAGAAACAAAGCATTTTGTCTCGTTCAAGTGCAGAGCTTGAAAATCAATCTATGGCCACTACTTGTAATAAGATTACTTGATTGAAAAACATATTGACAAAATTGATAGTTAATTATAAACAACAAGTTACATTGTTTTGTGATAATCAAATAGGGGTAGCATGAGTAATTTACATTCAAACTATAAATTAGTCAATTGAATTATTCACCAAGCCATTAAGTTTGACATAATTTTAAATACTACTAAGCAAGTCAATGTCATTTACGTACACTCCAACTTGAGAGGGAATATAAAAGGAAAGAATCCGCATAATAATATATCAAGTATTGTAATTGGTTATTTGTTTTCTATATATTTTTATACATGCCTCTACACAATTATAGGCAGTAAAATAGCATGATTTGTGTGTAAATTAAGACATAATATTATCATTGTGAATGTATCCTGAAATAATTCTTCATCAACTACGTTTCCTAAAAATCAAACCCTACCTTGCATAAATCCACATCCATGCAACAATTGAGACTTGCCATGTCAAATTAATCCACACCCACGACTTCATTCAGATCTTCTGTATTAATTAAAGAAATTGGAAAATTAAATCCTCTTGGAATCGTAAATTTGAAACGTGGTTTCATCATTTGTCGGAGACCATTTCTTCCCCTGAGAATGGTTTCCTTTCCTGGCTCATGTCAGCAAAATTAAAGAGGCATTCAAAATCATTACCACATCGCTTTTCTCGTGTACAATGTTGCTGGATGGTTGTCTTCTATGGTAGAAGTCAACATCTCAATGGCTCTTTTCTGGCAACCATTCATTGAAAAAATTAAATTAAATGCTCCCAGCATTGTTCCCGCAAATGATTGATACATTACCACAAAAGATCTAAATATAAGATTTATATTAAAAAAAATTGAATTAAATAAAAACAAAAAATATAGAATCATGAAGAGGAAAAGGTAACTAGAAGACTGTTTTAGAGTGTATTTGGGAGTTTGACAATGACTGTTTTTCATTTCAAAACACATCAAAATAATTTTTTTTTTGTTTTTTAAAAATAATTTTAAACATTAACACATCAAAATAATATAAAAAAATAAAAAAAATATTAATTTGAATAAAAAAATAAAAAAAATTTAATTTTTTTCAAAACCCTTTTCAAAACACAATGTCAAACATAATTTAGTAGAATAATATTGGGTTGTTACCAATATTTAATAACTTTTTTATAATCTATGTGGAAAGTTAATTAAAACATGAGTCTCTTTTAGAAACCGTGTATTTATATATACATTTAGGGGGGAAGAATAGGTAATATTTTTTGATGAAACAATTAATTTTTTTCTTATTATGAAATGTCTTTTAAATTTACATTTAAGGTTAACTGGTTATTGTTTGAATTGATGTCGTAACATTTCACAACCGTTTTGACTAAGATTTTCATTATTTTTAAAAATATTTCTTTCCTTTTGTTATTTGGATATTTCTTGGAGTTACCTTGTGTATCATTGAAGATTAATTTTATTATTATTATTATTAATTATAAAGGCAGACTTGCCATTGGTTTAGCGCATTCAAAATAATTTAATAATCATTTATCTTAACTCTGCCTGATATTTCATTTTTCTAAGTCAACAAAGATAAACATGTGTCAAGAAAATGCTATTTAGATCTAGACTTGGGAAGTAGATTTAGTTGGTTTTTAGAATTGCAGGAATAGTTATTTGTTAAATTGTATTTTTGTTTTGAAATATATTAAAATAATATTATTATTTTTTTAAAAAATTTACTTTTAATATTAGTACATCATAAAAAAATTTAAAACAAAATAAATATTTTAAAAATTTAAAAATATTTTTTAAATGTAAAAACAAACATAACTTTATTGAGTTTACTTAAAAAAAAATAAAACTCCGTGTAAAAATACGATTTCACTCCAAATCCATCCTGGGGAGTTGTGTCAGGTCCAGCAGTTTTTTTTTTTTAACATTTAAGTGTAATTAATAATGATTGGCAATAAAATTAATGAAGGGAATTGAAAGAGCGAGAACTCCCGTAAGAGAGAAGGTGGCCATTAATGGAGAGGATCGCTGTCGGGACTAAAAAATATAGACACCAATCCCCCGCTGACCCAGGTTCAAGTCAAGATTACCACCACCGTCGAACCAATGGGAGCCATGTGGGTCCTGACCTGTTTTGTTGGGCTCGTGCTAGGTGGAGCTTCGTTGTTTGTGGGGCACCAACGTTCCCATTTTCTGAATCCAAAACGGATCACAAGAACCACACCGTTAGTACTGTACCAACCGCCTAGGAATATTTCTTTTTTCTTTTTTTGGACAAACAGCCTAGGTATCTTTACAGTACTATAATTTATTTATAGTTGTTTCCTTTACAATTTGATTCTTTTCATTTTTCAACTATCCAGCTTTCGTGGGTTATAATGAGAAATGGGATAAATTACGAACATCTTTGTTCGTGGAATATTATTTCCTCTATTTTCTAATATGAAAAAACAAATGTTATAAAATAAGTTAACAAATAATATTTTACAATCAATCATAAGTAATACCGAATTGAAGGATCATGTTCTTTTTTCTATAATATTCACTATCACCATGGATTATCCTCAACAATCACCGCTGGCAACAACACGATTTTCAATATTATCACTATATATCAACCATATATCATATATCAATGTTATTATAACCATTATTTTATTACCAATATAATTATAATATTATTATCATTTCATCATAATCTCACTGATTTTCAATATTATCACCACTGCTATTTTATTATTAAAATATCTATCATTCAATTTAAAATCATCATTTTATCAAATTATTATCATTATCACTGCCACAACAACCATCATCTTATAACAATCATTATCAATATCTTCACGACAGCAATAATTACAATAATTATTTTTATTATTTTTATCACTTACATCATGATTTTTATTTTTTTATCATCATTTAAAATTCAACGCTACCACAATCACCATTTTATTATTAAAGTATCTACTATTGCAATTTACAATCATCATTTTATCACTTTGCTACCATCGTCACTGACACAACAACCAATATCTTACAACCATCATTCTTAACACGATCATAACCACTACAATATCACTTTGCTACCATCATCGCTGCCACAATAACCAATATCTTACAACTATTATCCTTAACACGATCATAACCATTACCACAACTATAATCATCATCTTTACTATTTTTGTCACCAACAACATAAATTTATAATTTTTCTTATATTGTTATCGTCATTTAAAAATCACTAATGAAAAATAATTTATTATACAATAAAATATTTTCTTTACGAAATAAAAACAATAAAAAATAATTCATTTCTTAGAAGAATGCTTTTAACATAGATTTTTTCTTAGATTTTTTTTGTTGCAAAACAAATAGATCCTAATGCTTAGATTTATTTTAATAAGATTTGTAAATCATTTTCAAATGATAAAACTATGGTTTTCTGATTTTTCTGAAAATGAGCAAAAATAATTTAAAATCAAGCGATCTAACATGTTCAACCCATAATTTTCATAACAACTTATGATGAACACAAACTAATTTTAATAAACGTAGTTTATATATATTACAATCCTCGTTAATCATTTTATATGTCAAAGCACACTAATAAAATTTAACTAAATATTATTTATCTTTACAACCACAACACAATTATTAATCAACAGATCCTAATGCTTAGATTTTATTTTAATAAAATGGTTGAAGATCAAAATAACTTATAGAGGAAGTGCATAAATTATGAAAAGCCCACTATTACAAGTACCAATTAAAATCCAAGATTATGTACATTATGTCTGTATGTTTTTAAAATACATATGTTTTTGGATTAAAGTAGTATTTGATTAATATATATGTGCTTTGCAATGGTATCCCTTGCTTAACCAAAAACATAATTGCTTATTATGGAATCTTTTTTTAAAAAATTCAAATGATAATTGTTTTCATTATTTTTTTCTATTATACATACCAAATATGCTAGTATTTAATGTATCTCGATTTCAACTAATTTTTTTCAAATCATTGATTTTATTGAAATATATGTTTATATATGTATTATCATTCTATTTTTTTTTTAGATTTTTAAAATTAATAATTACTCTCACAAAAAAACACGAATATATTTTTTACTATATTTACAAGTTATGAATTATTTAATATAAATTAAATATATTTATTAATATATTTTTGGTACATTACAGTCATTATTAATCATTTTATATCCCAAAGCACATTAATAAAATTTAACGCCATTATTGTCCTGCAACTATCATGATGTGATTTCCACGATACATGGATCTTGTTCTTAACTCCTTTTCTTCCTTTCCTCCTTAATTACCATGACAGTAAAAAAGGAAATTAAGCTTTTTTACTAGCAGAGTAGGAGACAAAAGGGTGACCAAAAATATGAAAATGGGACATAAAGGCAACTGCAAAAGGTAGACATGTATCGTATGTGGACTCACTCTGTCCTTTCTGCCTCAGAAGATGACGTTGCATGGGCCCTGGCTATGTCTTGCTTTCCCTCCTTCTTCTGTTTTTTTCCTCTCAAATTATCATAAATATCCATGGAATAATATTATTTGAGAAAGATTTGGTTACTTATTATATTCTAAAATTATAATATTTACTAAAAAAAAAAATTTGTATTTAAAAAATATTTAAAAAAAAAAATTAAAATTTTTTTATTTTAAATTAATATTTTTATACGTTAATATCAAAAATAATTTTAAAAAAATAAAAAATATATTATTTTAATATATTTATGAGTGAAAAGTAATTACACTGTAAAATAATCTAAATAGTAGTTGAGATTGTGATAATAAATAATTTTATAGATTTACTATAATCAAATATATTATTTAACTAAATCTTTTTAAAACAATATTATTCCACCAATTTCTTACTTTTACTATGCTATTCGCTAAATTTATCCCCTTTTTCTGGTAAAAAAATTGAAGTTACCGGTAGGTCCCAATGATTAACAGTGCACCTTTCTTCCTATCTTTCTTTATTCGAATTCTTATAAATAATCTACTCTCTTATTTCTTTAACAATTCAAATATTTCAGAACATTATAAAATGAGAACGAAATGATATAAAAAGAGGTTTTAATTTTGAATAATGGACAACAAAATAAAAATCTAGCTAAATTTTATAGCGAGCTTAATATAATCATTTTGTATCAAGCATTTAGATTGATGCATTGATAATAAATTTCTTTCTTTCCATAAATTCAAAATAATAATATAAAAATCAAATATACTTATTATCTAAGCTCACATCACAATGAACATTATCATTAGCGGTTGTTTGAAATTGTAGCATATCATACTTTTTAAAATAATTTTTTACTTTAAAATATATTAAAATAATTTTTTATTTTTTATATCATAAATCAAAACCATAAAAATATATTAAAAAATATCAATTTAATATTTATTTAAAACCAAGAACACTTTTGAAAGTTTCTAAAAGCACCCCCTACACATGCTTCGCCTAAGGAAGGAGAGGGTTGTCGAGACTATTCTCATTACATCATTGAAGGCTGTTTTCAAACACTTTACAAGGTCTCACATGCTTGTTTGGCACTGCGGTGCAGCCTGCTTTTTACACAATTTCAAATTTTTTTTTTTTGCTAAAATTGAGTTCAGTTTGTACTTTCTAGATCGTTTTGATGTGCTGATATCAAAAATGATTTAAAAAAAATGAAAAAACATTATTGGCATACTTTTTGGCACGAAAAACTATTTGAAAAGCAACAGCTACCACACTCCCAAACACCCTAAATGTAGAAATGTGGTGGTATGTTTGATATAATAGTATGTCTAATGCACGTGTTAGTCACTTTTTATTTTAAAATTATATTTTATATTTATTAAAATACTAAATTGCTCATCAACTAACTTTATTAGTACGAGAAAATCAATATAAAAATACAAAAGCTCTTGAACTTTAATTTAATAAATCTTGATTTTATAGGTAATTTAGTTATTTTATTTTATTTTCTTTTTAATATTCGAAAAGTGTTTTCCAGAGTTAGGAGAAGAAAATCATTTTTCTTTGGAAAGACTTGGGGTTTTTCTTTTACTTCAAATTATTTTTTATTGATAAATTTTTTTAAAATTAAATAAAATAAAATAAAAAATAGTTTTGAATAAAGCATTTTCCACCAAACAAACAGCAGAATTACATTATTTTCCTAAGGGATTTGTTCTGCAGCTTAATAATTGATGCTTTGATTCCTAAGATGTATTATTTCTCTTTTTGACATTCAAGCCATGTCAAAGTCACAATTATAGTGGGAATTATACTCTTAATAATGCTTAAGGTGACTAAAGTCAAGTCACGCTATATCATTGCCAGTGCTAAATATATATATATATATATATATATATATATATATATTATAAAAACAATAGATTATAATTGCAGCAACTTTATAACTGCATAACACACACACACATGTATAGCTAGTGGAACCCTTCGTATATTTATGAAGTGTCCCACCGCTCCTAACTTGAAGGGATACCGTGACCTAATGTCCTCTAGGAGTGAGCTGTACACAATTAATTTATTAATCAACTTTATTTTGGATAATGTTTTTTAATGGTTTTCAAGTTAAGGGCATACTAGACATTGAACATGAGAGGGAGAGAGAGAAAGGGGGGTTGCTTAAACCTTTTGGCATGTGATGATGGGAGAGAAAATTGATGAAAATGATGGTCCATCAATCCTCAAAGTTGCTGCAAAACAGAACATTGTGTACCATTCCTCACTGATAGCTTTATTTGAAGTTTGTGTACCTTTCTTCCAGCCTTTTCTAGCAGCTTTCAACAGAATAGGGGAAAAAAATTTGAGATATTAAATTAATTATTAATTATTAAGTTTATTTTAAAGTGGAGTTATGGTTTATTTTTAAAGTATTTTTTATATTAAAATATATTAAAATAATATTTTATTTATTTTTTAAAATTATTTTTAAAATCAGTGTATCAAAACAATTCAAAACATATAAAAAAAATTAATTTTTAATAAAAATAAAAAAACAAACTGTTACTATTGTGATTTGAATGGGCAAATTTTATTGTTCATCCTCTAGCTTTTTCACAGCTCTAACTTTTTTACAGTGGATTGCTGTAGCACCACTTACTCTCTAACTCTTTCTAATTTTGGTTCTAGAACTTTTAACTAGGTTTTCTATGGCTAATTCTCTAATTATTTTTATTGGAACTCAGCTTGATTTAGATCTTAGATTATTCATATTATGGTTTAAACCATTAAGTTGGTTCAAGTTTTATAATAATAATCTATTGGGTTATTTTAATTTCATTATCTTGATCATATATTTAAAAAATTACATGGATTAATATGTTTTTTTATAATTTTTATATCATGTATTATTTTTCATTTTCATCTTTATTCTTTTGATTTATGATTTTTTATAATTTCATTCTAATTTTTTTGATTTTTTTAATTTTTTTTGTTAAAGTTATTATTCTTTTCAATTCAACATTTAAATTGAACATGTATTGTTGTCCTCTAACTTATTTTTTATATGATTTTTTCCTTCATTTCTTGAGGATTGGGTTTTGCGATTTTTTATGTATTGTGCTTTTGATTTAATAATTCGGGTCATGAGTTTGAAATATTATAAGGAATTATCATCATTTTTTAACTTATTTTTTTTCTAGTGTAATTGTTTGTTATTGTATTTTTTTTTGTTAAATTAACTTTTATGGTTTTCTTCAAAAACTTTTCTATCAGCTTATCTCAGCCTCATGACTTAGAACATAAATTTAACGAGTTAATTCGAATTGGCTCCCCTTTAATCCTTAAATTACATATTTATAGCTTAAGTTGAACCTTTTTACAGTATCAGACATTATTGATATACTATAAATTTGAGATGTCTGTTTATAGTTTTTGAGTTTTATTTTTGCATTTGGGTCATGGATGTTTGTGTTATGGTGCACATATCATCTTCAATAGATGATATGTGAAAGATTTATGCGATTTAGATGATAGTAAATTGGTGATCCGCACTGTATTGGATGACCAAACTTTTCCCAACATAAAAAAAAAAGATATTTAAACAATGAAAGTGTTTTTAAAAAAGAAAAAAAAATATGAGACTCAAATTATTGACTTGACTAGATTTAATAAGCTCAATTAATTTAATAATATGATTTAAAAAACAATGATAATAAATAAACAAAACAAAACAAAACAAAATAACTGACAATAAGCAACTAAAAAAAATAAATGCTTACCAATATCATAAAAAAGATATCCTCTCAATATTATTAAAAGATCTCAATGATTTTATTTGATAATAAAACAAAAATTAAATGAGAACGTGATAACTCTATATAAAGTAAAATGGAAAAAAAATAAAATAAAGGTCAATTCTCAACAAATCAAATGTCGAATGATGAAAGTGAAAACAAAAACAAATTAAAAAAAAGGACCAAGAACCCGACTTGAGTTAGCAAGTCAAATCCACGACTTGGTCGTGAGACTGAGATAAGCTCGTAGAAAATAAATTGATTAAAACTACAAAGCTCAACTATTAAACAATCCAATGTTGAAGGGTAAAACTGAAAAAAAATAATTTTAAAAAAGCAACGAAAAAAGATCCAAGTCAATTCGAGTTAACATGTTGAAGGGTAAAACTGAAAAAAATAATTTTAAAAAAGCAATAAAAAAAGATCCAAGTCAATTCGGGTTAACATGTCATGTTTGTGACCCATGATATAAGATTGGGATAACCCATTGAAAGAAAAGTGAATAACATCATGAAGCTCAATCCTAAAGTAGCCAATTGTTGAAGAATGGAATAAAAAAAAATCAATTAAAAAAAAACCTAAAAAAATATGAGTTAGCTTAGGTTAATCTTCAAAACTCATGACTCGGATCATGAGCTCGACACTATTTCATAGAAGACAAACTTGAAAAAACCATGAAGCTAAATTCCCCACCAATCAAATAATGAGGGATAAAATTGAAAAAACCAATTCAATAAAAAAATAATCCAAAACCAAACAAATAGTAATCAAAAGAACGATGATCGAATTTGACTTAAAAATAAATTGAAACTAAATACTAAGGGATGAGATTGAAAAAAATAACAATTAAGAAAAGTATAAAAAAACAAATGAGAATAAAAAGAATGAGATCCAATTTGATATAAAAATTGAATGAAATTAAATGCCGAGAGACGAGATTGGAAAAAAAATCAATAAAAAAAGATTCAAAAAAAAAAATATCAATTATAAGAATGGTGACTTAACTTACTATAAAAACAAAATGAGAGGACACCTTTTAATTTTAGCAGGCCAACAAGAATCTTAAGGAGAATAGAGAACAAAAAGAGGAAAAGAAAAATAGGTCATTGGAGCTCCACCGTCACGCCTCGATCGACACGCATCTTACAACAAGAGCACGATGAGCCGCTTCCAACTCCACTACAAAAAAATGGTGTTTGGTCATCAAGTGACTCCTCACACGTTTCCTAAACACGAGGGGAGTCTCCCACATATGCTAGCCTATTTGCTTTGCTCATTTACTGAATCTCCATATTTATTTTAGTTTTAATTTAATCCCCTAACACTTAATTAATTTAAATTAGTTGAATTTCATTTTTTTTTGAAAAACCGAGCATCAACTTTTAAATTTTCATCGATATTGCAGGATTATCGTATAGAGAAAACTAAAATAAATTATCAAGTCAAATATCAAGTGAAACCAATATAGAAGGATCAAATTAGTTCTCGATATTGATAAAAAACCAATATGAGATTGTATTTTATTTTGACAAATAAAAAATTAAAGAGAAAAAACTTATTCAAAACAAGACTTATTCAAGAGAAACATTCATTTAACACCTTAAAATACCTTCATAACTTATTCAAGAGAAAAAAAACTTTTAACACTCATGACATCTATATCAAAACAAGACTTAAAAATACCTTCCTTACTTGAACTAAATATATCAATTTACCAAAAACAATCAATAATAGGACTCAACATCGTAGCCCATTTCTTTTTGTAGCATTGACTACTCGAACCTAAAGCCTAAAGAGAAAAGGCGAGAAGTTGTCTTAATATATAAAATCTGATGATGCCAAGCTGTAAGATCCTTCAAGAAGGTGGTTTTATGTTGAAGTTTTATCATTGATTTAATTTTTTGAGAGAAAATCTGATTAATTCTATTTACAAAGGTGTTTTAAGTTTCAACTACAATATAAGAATAATAAAATTTTATATTTCAAATATATGCATGTGTAAAAAAACAAAATGTTCTTTTATCGGATATATAATAAAACTATATGTATTTTGTACTCTTAGGAATGACGATTTGTCCTCATCAAATTGTATTCTCAAATCAACTTCAAGCAATCTTAATAATTATTGATCAAATTGATTAGATGGCATATGCCGTGGTTAGGTTTAATTTCATCTTTCTTTCAATAAAATAAAGAAACGAAAACCATAATTTGGCTCCAAAAGTATTACCCTTTCATTAATTTGAACATTATAATATTGATTTTGTCAAAGTTGATCCAAACATAATCAATACGAGAAAATTTTACTATTTCAAGCTTTTTTATTTTTACGTTTTAAAAATATTTTTTAAAACTAAAATATTTTTTATATTTTTTTTAAATTAATTTTGTGAGTGTTTTCATATTATTTTGATACGTTGATGTTAAAAATAATATTTTTAAAATAAAAAAATTTAAAAAACAATCATAATCACAATATTAAACATGTTGTTCATCCGTCGATTGTCAAAGCTTCAAATGAGCTTCAATTTCCTCTAAAGAACAATTTTATCGTAAAACTATAATAAATTTGCTATACTTCACAAGAATCTGTAAAAAAGTAAAATTGTCCTTTAAGATAAATTAGGTTGGAAGCATTTAACAATCACGTTCGAATTTTGGATGGAATATTTTAGCTTACCACCAACAACGGATGGATTGAAGGGGTGGTGCTGTGTAACATCAATTACATCTTCCTACAAAATTAATAAAATCAAAAGATTAGGAACTAAATTAATAAGGAAACAAAATATTAGGGAGCTAAATTGAAGTTTCTCCTTGAAAAAAGATCCCCTTCAATGTAATGGCAAACAGGGACCATTGGATCTTGATCGTGGACTGCTAATCACAAGGCCCTGATCAACTTTGAATCCATTAGAAAGTTCTTCCTCCTGTTTTTCTGCGTGTCATCTTCCATCTGAAAAGAATAGCTGTAGCTGTAGACTGGGATTGTTGCCTTAATTCACAAAGTGAAAGCTGGGCCAATGTGCATAACTAGAGTGAAGTAACCGAAATACATGTAAAACGACAGGTAGTTGAACTGGGCATGAACTTTGAAGTGATACAAAGATTGTCCTCTAGTCTAGATGTTGTTGAAATGCTTTCGTCACTTGTTCGGTTAGTTTTTTTTTTTTTTTAAGATATATTGTCGCCTTTGGATTAGTATATGTTTGATTTTTTAATGTATTATATATATATATATATATATATATAATTAATTAACATGAATATTCGGGCCAGTTCATGCGCATCTCAACTAATTTTATGGACCTTAAAATTAGCGACTATATAAATCTCCAATAACTTTAAAATTTATAAAATTTGAACTAGTAAAAATATTATATCCTGTTCTTTATTAGATATATGCATGTTTTTATTGTTGCTCGACGAGCACAAAAAACATTTGTTTTTCTTTGATTGAATAAATTTAAAATTGAATATAATTAAAAAAGAAATAAAATAATATTTGTCACATTACATATTTACAATTCAGGTGCATTGAACTTGATTGATAGAATATAATTCAAATATGTTTTATAATAAAAAGAATAAATGTCAATTGTTGTTTGAATCATAATTTTTTTTTCTTCATGAAACTAACTTCTTTTTATAAGGGTCTTGATCTCTTCCACATTCATGCTTACTTACAAGATGAGAAATATCTTTTCAATAATTTTTTTTAATTTTAACTTAAAGCAGTAACATTAAAAATAAACTATGTTATCGTCCTAGAATTAAGCATCCATAACTATGGATTGAAGAAGTTATGGGAATCTTTCAGGGATGGAATCCACTATTAGTGAAGTTCACGTGTACTGTAAACCTGTTTGATATATTATTAGTAGTTAGTTTTTTAAAATATTTTTTTATTTAAAAATATATTAAAATAATTTTATTTTTTATTTTTTAAAATTTATTTTTAACATCAACATATATATATATATATATATATATATATATAATGTTGTTATGTTCAATACCTGAAGATTCAAGAGAAATTTACTTCTCAGTTTTATGAACCCTAGTGTATCATCCTCCTGTCAATCAGAGTATAAAAATGAAGCCAGACAAATCAGCAGATCAGTAAAACAAATTTTGGATCAAATAGTCGCCACACCTGCAAAGAGACAACAATACGTCAGTAGGTGTTAAATACAGGGAACTCTTATGGCTTGTTTAAACGATTCGATACCATTTGAATGGAAACATGGAAGATGATCTATAAGCCTTGCCGCAGGTTCTTGAAAATAGAAGGAAAGAAGATAAACATTAATTACAGACAAGCATCCTCAAAGTGCGATCTCAAAATGTGAGCACGGGCAGAAACATATATAAAAACGTAGGAAGCATGGCAAACATCAATGTTCAAGCAATTAACTTGTCTGAGACAACTGGGTGAACATGCTCATTCTGACCAAGCAAGAAACGGCGCACTGCCAGAAATGGAAGTCCAAGAACAAGAAGGAGGATTGCTTGACGAACAAGAACAAATTCATCAAACCTGAAATATATCATAGGTTAAAAAATAACTTAATTGGCGATGGGAGTTTACACTGCAAATGACTACAGTAAGAAAAAAGCGTAAACACTGCAATTTGATGCAATACCAACGGAATAGTAAAGAAATAAGCACTTGCATCGCTAATGCTATAAAGGAACCTTGTTTTCCTAATACAGAACAATGATTGTTGGACTCCAGGCAGATAAAACAGCTACTGTTTTCATCGCCAAGTTCCTATAACTCTCTATCTCTGTCAAACAAAAGACTAACCACAACTAAAAACAGTTGACCCAGCCCAATTGCATAAGCCATTCTTGGGATGTAACCTTCAGCAATTCCTGGAAGCAATGGAGCCAGCCTCTGTATGTTACTTTCAGGCCCCCAATCGCACTTCTCTAAGCACATAACCTCAAATAGTTCCCATGGGAATGTACTTCCGAAGTCCCCCAAATATGCTGCTAGTGATGGTTCTGTGTTCAGCAGCCATGCCAATTATATTACAGATAGAATTGACCCAATTTTAGCAATATACGTCCATAGTGGATCACCAGAACCTCCAGGAGACAAAAGAGAACTCAGATAGAGATTATTCACCCTTTGCATGGCAAGAAATATTATAAAGAGTGAAATTAACATGGTCCCGAGACCAATTCCCATCAGCTTCAGATTAAATTCAGTCCATTTGGAGTGAGCCAGCTCTGAAACATTTGACAGGAAACTAAAATAAGAATCAACTTGCCTTGTAAGAGCAGGTAACAATGTGTGGCAGCTTTCATTTTATACAATACTAAGTTCTTAGTAGTGTGTGCCCAATTCTGCTCTGCCTGAACTTATACATCTGATATGTGGAACAAGTCTTCAGATGAAAATCCAATGACAGATGAAGCTGAATAAACATCAACGTATCTTTTCACCAACAGAAGACAAGTAATATCACGTTGGAAAAACAGGGATGGCGAATAAATGCAACTTTGCCTTAAGAGAGTAATAGCCAAGGTGAAAAGCAGGCAGCGGTGGTGGTTTGAATCTTACCAGCCCGTCCCCTACAAGGAAAAGAAAAGCAATATATATGCATGCTTGAAAACAAAAAATGAAAACATCATGTTCATAGTTAATAACAGTATGCTACCTCCACCCTAATTCACAACCACATGACAAATCGTTATCTATATCCTTCTAAAACAAACTGGCACTACTAAAAAAAATATAGCAATGGGCAACTAACTATTCTGTTAACAATTTAGTAACGGAATTAACAACGGCAAATATTGAATGCAGATTTGTCGTTGCTGATTTTTTAGCAACGGATTTATTCATTCCTGATTTCATAGCAACGAAAATTCCATTGCTTACAATCAGCAACAGATAATCCGATGCTAACAAACCAGCAATGGATTATCCATTGCTGATTGATGAATTATTTACAATCAACAATGGAGAATCTGTTGCTGACTATATTATTTGTATTAAATTAATTTTTTATTTATCAAAATGACTTTTAATTTGTTTAATTAATTATTTATGAATATTTTAAAAGTTGTAGAATATATATAACCAACATAAATTAATATTAAAAATAACTATATCACTAATAAAAAATGGAATAAAAATAATATTCATATTATAAAAATTTCGTTAAACTTGCATTAATACAAATAAGTCGAAATACAATAAAAAGAAACAACAAAATATACAATCATGGTGCTGGTTGCGGAGACAAACCATGATATTGTGGATCGACACAAGATGAATCAGGATATAGTGATCGAGGTGTAGGTCGATAAATTAGTTGAAATGTGGGATCCATAAGTGTCATTATCTAGGGAGCCATAAGTGGTAGCATTGATGGGATCAAAAGTGGTGGCATACCTTGGCCAATATTTGATGTCCCACCATGGTATCCATGATTGTTTACAAGATATTCTTTCATGGAATCCATTCGCCGTTTCATTTCAAGAATAAAATCATCTTTATTCTATCTCCTTTTGCAATGCTCGATATGATGAACTGGGATATGATGTTTCCACCGAGTAGGAATGTGATGAAGAGCTTGTACTAACTATATATTTTGGCATACCATATAACCTATCCTTTGTAACTCCTCCAGAAGCCACACACCAAGTTGCTCCATCAAATAAAGGATGATTTTCCCGATTAGTTCCACACTTTGAAATCATCTCCATTTTATAATTTTCCTACAAATAAAATACATGCAATAATAAATTCACTTGAATGTTAAATAATACTTAATTTATAAAAATAAATAATCAAATAAAAATATATATAACCACTTTTTTAGACTTGTTGTCGACGAAGCTACCAGACTGCTTAGTACTTTGATGCAAAGCTAAAAAGATATCATCCCATGGAGGTTCTTTTCCACCAGCTTCCTCTTGCTTTCAAGATTAATAAATATTATAAAATATAAATATAAAATTTTTAATTCATTATCTTAAGCATAAAAAATAATAATCCTTATCATGTTAGCTCGATATGATGCAAATGACATTGTTCCTCCAAAATGAGTGCTTATTTTGTCATCTATTTTGGTTAATCGATTTCTTCTAGCAGATTCAGACTTCCTTTGAAATTCAGGGGTGGACCAAACATCTTTGATCATTTGATTCTAGTCGTCATTGTTTATCCAAGCAGGACCTTTATCAAGGCAATTTATAATATTTGTAGTGTTTTCTTTTGACATGGCTTTCTTGCGAGCTTGTGTCAATTGTTGATTCAAAGCTATCCTAGCCTTATCTTCCTAAATATTACGAGCAATCGACTCATCTTTCTCAGGAAAGGAATATTTTTTCTACCAAATAATATATATACCAAGTAAAAAGAGTGCACAAAATTTCCAAGTATAGAAATGATTAATCATATTGTGTTATCTTGTTCAGAATTTGCAAGATGATGTAATAACTAAAAAACTTAAATGATATTAAAGAGTAAACAAGAAATAAGAACAAATTATAACACAAATCAATCCCTGTTATTCAGTTGATAATTTATGGTTACAAATAACACCGCAATTACTAGCACACTTCTATAGCTATTTAGTTGATAATTTACATAATGCTACATTAAAGTGATCGAAATTGAAAAGAATATGGCAATTAGTGTTGGTTCTTACCTTAAACTCTTTAAAGAGTTCATCCCTGCACATTAAATCTATTTTTTCTCAAGAGTGCCATGCTCCTTTAAAATTGGACCTCAAAATATCTCCGATTGCATGTCCACACGATGCATTATTGAACCTGAAAATATATAATAACAAACTTTTATTAAACAAATAATTACACAATAATAAGTAATTTTTTTCATACATGAAAATATAACCTTAATAAGTTAGTTTTTAAAAGTTTCAACTTACTCTGTTGTTCCATACAAACAAAGCTCTTTTTTTTCTTGTAATTGGATCTATTGGTGTGTCAAAACCCTTCCTGTTAACACTTCGATCATAATTGTATGGAGAAGATTTTGAACCATGATTTTATGGAACACCATCTTGATCCTCATCACATACACCTCTCTCATTACTACCGTCTCCCTCATCTTCATCTCTAATGTTCACATCATCATCACTATCACCATCATCACCATCAACTCTCTCATAACTCCTATATGAATTATGTCCTCCATAAACAAGTTGGTTATCTCGAGAGAAACCTCCTTGAGTTTGAAGCAAATCTTGGAAGCGAAAGCCCTCGTAATATTGATATGCTTCAACCCTCCCATAATCATATTGAGAAGGATGTGTACTCCCTAAAGTAGGTATTTAATACTCATTTGCATTTTGATACATAGGTTGATGAGATGTAGATCCTTTGTTATTATACCTTGATGGAGTTTGAAATGATTTGGATGAAGTGGACCTGTCACTCCTAGAATCTAATATGTATCCTCATCGAGGCATGCTAAAAACCAGAAAAAAATATATACATTATCATATGAATATTTACAACATAACAATAAATTATCTCATAGTTAAAGTATCAGGAAAACAAAATTCACAGATATTTTCCCAAGAGTGTCATAATTAGAATGAAAACAAATTGTTAAATCTCATTTTTTTCCCATTCAAATACATGTCTTTCAATTACTGGTGATCAATTTTTTTAAACTAACTTTATCAAAAAAATCCCCAAGTCCAATTCTGAGATATATTTTTGTAAGTGCAGCTTCATTACAAATAATATCCAGTTTATGATGTTCGAAATCAGTATGGATTGTCCACTTAATAGCCATCACTTCCAAATATATTATACTTCAAACAAAGTAATTACTGTAACAAAACAAATATATAAATAACATCATGACCTTAAACAATTTATTTGATTCACCAGGTTGAAAAAAAAAACTTACATAGTATGGAGGAAATTATATATAATAGCAATGACATTTTCACAAGATGTTAACAAAAGAAACTGATCCCATCATAGCAATGGTATTTTCATATTCTAATATTCCAATAATTTTGCTATGCACATTTATCAGACACATACCTGATTCCATCCATTGACATACCTGGTTATGAAGAACTTTATCCTCCAATACGAAAACAGTGACAAAGTACTCCTTATCCTGTGATGGTAATTTGGAACTCAAAGTAATCCTTGCAATAATAAAAATCAGCCATGAAGTTTAAATTGTCAAAAGCCAATTAACACAAACAATAATAATAATAAAAATCTGAATAATTAATTAAGCAGAAATCAAAATTATGAGTATGCTTACCTTAATGTTTGTTTCTATAAATAAAAACATTGAGTAGGAAGAACCCTTTCATTCATGCCTCAGCATCTATCAGCAAGAAGATGAATCACAAAATAAACTACAACATCTCACAATTTAAAGATTGATACTTGAAAGGTTAGAAATGGTTTCAAAGGTCAATGAAAATGATATATGTAATGTGATCCATAACACACACTTGAATAAAATAATAAAGAAATAACATTGAAAGCCTAAACTTGTCAAGTAATATGAGGAAATAATATGAAATCATCCATACATTTAATAAAGATAATTCATTACATATACTACGAAATATAATTAACTTGTGCTACTCATTATTATCATCACTCCTAACCATGTCGTCATCATCACACAAAACCATGTTGTCGTCACCACCACCACCACCACCACCACCACCATCAGCTCCTTCTTCTTCTTCCGCAACATTTTCATATTTGTTTCCCTAATTTATTTCAAGTTGAAGCAATTCATGTTGACTGATTTCTTTATAATAAGATGATTCAACAAGTATATTTAGATCATCAAGTATTTGAGTAAGAAGGACACGACATGGTTGAGAAATCTCATCTGATGGATCAACATCAAATGATCTCACATTGTTGGCATCTTTAATAAATTCGCCCATATCAACATTATAACGACTTCTAGCAGTTGTCTTAATAACCTTCCACCATTCAGAGGATTTATTACCAGGTGGACATGTATAGTAGACTTGCTGACATTGTTGTGCTAACACAAAATCTTCATTTCTATGTAGTCGAGATGTATGCTTGATTTCAACAAAACCATTCGAATGATGCACTCTAATCCCTCGTTTTGTATCATACCAATTACATTTAAACATAAATAACTTACACTTACTCCCCAAGTATTTTAGCCAAACAACTTCTTTAAGCATTCCATAATAATCACGTTCATTATCATCATAGCAACTTCCTTTCACACAAACTCCACTATTCATTGTCTTTTTAAAACAACCATAACTTTGAGTATGAAATTTAAAACCATTCACATAATACTCATTATAACATTTCACTGAAGTTGAATGGCCCATAGCAAATCCATAGAGTTGATTTTTGATTCCGTTAGATTGGTATTCCATCTAGCATAATAGTTAACTCCATAAGAAATAATGATTTAAAAGATATTAGTAATTTTTTAAAAGTAACTAATTGACATAAAATATAAATTAATTTTATTAAAATACTTACATTATTTTTTAACCAATTTGGAAAGATCTCTTCACATAATTTTTCAATTTCAACATCACTCACATGTGGTTGTTGTGACTTTAGCTCTTGACGACATTGCCTAAAATTTTAAAATGTTAAAGGTAATAATAAATTATTATAAATTAAGTACAAAATAATATTTCATACTTACTCTAAATAAGGCTTCAGTTCTTGACAATTGAATATCACATAGTTATGCGCAATTTGCATTTCAGCATATGACAATTGTCTTCTATAAAATCTTTTGGATACTTTTTTCCTAGATAGGAAAAAATAAAGAGACGTCCATCTAGACTTTTAAGGCCACCATCATCATTCCATGGAACTCGATTCCAAATTGTTTGCACGTCATCACCAAAATAATGAGATGCAAAATTGATAATTTCATCAATCAAGTATGCTTCACATATGGAACCCTCAACTTTAGCTTTATTGGTCACTTTCTTCTTCAAATAAAACATATACCTATATCATTTCTGTCCATTAGTTTATTTTTTAAAATAAAAAGGGAATAAAATTAACATAGTATGAAAACATACCGTTTAAATGGATACATCCATCGATATTGAATGGTTCACCAACTTTTACCTCGTAAGGTAGATGTATCGTCAAGTGTTCCATGGAGTCAAAGAAGGATGGAGAAAAATCCTTTCAAGTTTGCAAATTATTTCAATTATATTCATCTGCATTAACTCCATGTGTTGGGCATATAAATTTGTTGTACAAATATCTCAAAAAAAATACGGACAGTTCAGTTAATGCCTCCCACAGTGGCCAATAAGTGCCTTTAGGTTTGTAAACCCTACCACTCATATCTTGCTACAAATGTAAATTTGGCTTCTCACAATACAATTGAATATCCAACCTATCCTTTAAATTGTCCTTGCTTCTATTAGGACAATCCATTACTGTATAAAAAATATTATCAAAGATATTTTTTTCAATATGTATGACATCAAGATTATGACGAATCAAATTTGTATGCCAATATGGAAGCTCCCAGAAAATGTTCATCTTCACCCAATTGTGTTTAACACCAAAGCTAGGAATTTTATCATTATATGATGAACTTCCATTATGTCCCTCAATATACTTGGACACTTCGTTTAACATTTCCAAACCATATGGACGAGGTAAAGGAGGGAGCTTTTCAATTACTTCTTTCAAAAACTTATCAAAATGACATCTATATGGGTGGTTCATGGGTAGGAATCATCGATGACAATAAAGAAATATAGTTTTGCCTCTATTTTTTAATCTAAAGGCCTTGTTATTCTCCATACAATAAGGATAAGACATATTTTCATGAGTACTCCACCCTGATAACATGCCATATGCTGGAAAGTCACTAATGGTCCACATGAAAGCTGTACTTAATTAAAAATTTTCCTTTCTGTATACATCATATGTTTCAACACTAACAAACCACAAATTCTTTAACTCATCAATCAAAAGTCTTAAAAAAACATCAAGTTCTTTCACCGGATTCTTTAGCCCAGGAATCATCATTGTCAAAAACATGAATGGTTTAGTCATGCACTTCTATGGAGGCAAATTATAAACAATCACAATTACTGGCCAACAAGAGTATGTATTTGAGACAAAATCCATCAGTGCATAACCCTAACCGAATATTTCTTGGATCTGATGCAAAGCTTAAGTGGACAAGATTAAACTCCTTCCTTGCCTCCCCGTCAAATAGGTGCACCATAACCCCACTATCTAACTTATGAAAATGATGCCATGTCATATCTTTGGCATGGTATGGAGACATAAACAGTTTCTGAAGTTTGGTGACAAGGGAAAGTATCGGAGTTGCTTCTCCGCCTTATTGGAACCTTTACTAGTTGGATTTCTAGGTTTGTATCGTGAACTTGTACAAAAATCACAATTTATTTTCATTGCATTTGTCCCATAGTACACCATACAGTAATTAGGACACACATTATATTTCTCATAACCAAGTCCAAGTGGCCGCATATATTTCTTGGCATGATAAAATTTGATACCAAATTTTCATCATTAGGCATGCAACTTTTTGTAAAATCAATAAACTTGTTGAAGGCAGTCTGAGTCAAATTTGAAGTTGAATTCATATTAAGCAATTATACACAAGCATATAATTTGATTTTCTTGGTACACCCATCCCATAAAGGCTCCTCCATAGCTTTCAAAAGCTTAAAAAAATTAGTTGCCTTCAGATTTGGAAGTTCCTCTGCTACCACAGGACTAGACATATTATCATTATAGTATGCATCACCAACCTTCATTGCATCCATAACCAGATTCCTATATGGATTTTTTAGACAAACATCATTCATAACATGACTACTTCCAACCGATGAAGGTCCAACCAATATTGGTTCTGCAACATAAGGCTCCCCATCTACAGTTCAATTTTCATAACAAGGTACGAAACCTTTTGTCAATAGATGTTTACAAACATCATCTTCCTTTAAAAACTTTTGATTTTTGCACCTCATACAAGGACATCTAATCCCCCCCCCCCGCCCCAAATATATTTTTATCAATTGAAAAGGAAAAATTGATAAATCTTCTAACACCTGTAATGTATTCAGGACGAAGGCGACCATCCATAAGACGACGATACATCCATGATCAATCATCCATGTTAATCTAATTAACATGATAACACCAATAAGCATTTTTAGAAATAAGCATACTTCTTTAACTACTAGTACTTAAACAATCCTTTAAAATAAAATATGTACCACATAAACAAACTTTAATTATTTGTCCAGCTCACACATATATATAGCCAAGAAATTAGTACTTTTAGAGTTCATGGGTCATGTTCTTAAGATTTACTAGGCTGCTATTTAAGGTCACTATTGTTCCAGTTGGAAAATTTATTTAATAACCTTAAAACTCTACAACAATTCTAACATGAGACATTAGATCTTGACAAATTTTGTTGGCAGTCTACTAAAACAGTAGAGTTATGATTCATGTATGGGAGGGAAAATTTTTGTGCTATATGTAATTGGTATTTTATAAACGTTTTTTTTTAGGGTAAGCTAGAAGATGGGCAAGAAATTGTTGTGAAGAGGCTGTCAAGGAGTTCTAGATAAGGGTTAAATGAGTTAAAAAATGAGGTGATACTAATTAACAAGCTTCAGCACATAAATCTTGTAAAGCTTTCTAATTGAATTCATTTTCACATATATTTTACGCATTAAAATTGAATTCAATTACATGATTTAATAATTTATTTGAAATATAAGAATTCTAATAGGTTATTAATTGAATTCAAATTTAAACAATATTGTTATTTATCCATTTCCTTTTTAATTATTAGAGTAAACTATTATTTTATCCTTATGTTCTTAGTGAAATAATGATTGGTTTGAAAAACAAAATCAATTCCAAATTAAACTATTAATTTTTAATATTTTTTTGGCACTTGTCTTCTCATAACAATTTTTTTTCTTTTAAGATCTAACCTGAAAAATTTCAATCTTGAACAAGATTACAAATGCATTTTGAAATTTCAAAATAACTAACATTTAATTTATAACAAGGACCAAGAATTCACAACAAGTAACTACTGACTTCCCAACAACAATCTTCAATAAATTTGTAGTTAATTGATATACTATTCAGTCACCTCCAGGTTTCATTTTGGTCTCATAATTTCCATCTAAAAAGAAACTCAATATCAAATTTAATGAAACAAAATCATTCAATTAATTTTTTTATACAAACTGGCATTGCATAAGTAAAGAAAAAAGACAGTTCTATGCCCAGAAAAGTTAATTGAATATAATCAGCATCATGTTCATATCAACCTCCATAACTAGGATCTACAAGGAAAACAAATTTAAATATGCATTATCTTATCCCAATGAAAGCAGAGTTCCAATTAATTCAAAAGATTAGGATAGGCATGCTCAACAGATAAATTAAGCATGATATAATTAAGCAACCATCTAAAAATGAAGCAAAATAGACTTACCTAAGCCCCAAGAATCAATGGCCCAAGGTGGAGGTTTTCCTATTGCAACCCAATCAGACTTAACCAACTCTATTGGATTATATTGTGATCCAATAAGCCATTTATATTGCTGAAAAAATAAAAAAACATAAACAATATGTTAAACCCATCCAGCTATAACCATTGCTAGTCTTTAAACAAATCCAAGTTAAACTATGAAAAACAGAAAGCGTATCCAAGTTAAACTATTAATTTTTAATATTTTTTGGCATTTGTCTTCACATAACAATTTTTTTTTCTTCTAAGATCTAACTTGAAAAATTTCAATCTTGAACAAGATTACAGATGCATTTTGAAATTTCAAAATAACTAACATTTAATTTATAACAAGGAACTAACTTATGCTTTTCAAAACATAATGACTAAGTTATAAAATTATAAAAAATGCATAGACTAAATTATAATTTACTCTAATTATTATCTCTTAAAATCTATAACTTAATAGGAATTTGTATGGTTAGGACATTATTTTTCTACAAAACTGAGCCTTTGCATAAAAGGAAATTCCAATTAGATGCTTTTAGTTCAAAGAACAAAACAACAAGTTATGAAGAACATAACAGAAATAACTTAGCTATAAATAAACCCAACTAACCAAAAGTTAGATCAATAGAAAGGCAGTACATAATCAGGAATTCACAGCAAGGAACTACTGACTTCCCAGAAACAATAAGAAATAATTTGCAGTTAATTGATATATTATTCAGTCACCTCCAGTTTTCATTTTGGTCTCATAATTTCCATCTAAAAAGAAACTTAATATCAGATTTAATAAAACAAAATCATTCAATTAATTTTTTTTATACAAACTGTCATTGAATAAGGAAATAAAAAAGACTGTCATATGCCCATAAAATTTAATTGAATATAACCAACATCATGTTCATATCAACCTTCAAAACTAGGATCTACAAGGAAAATAAATTTAAATATGCATTATCTTGTAGATCCTAGTTTATGAACATTGCTAGTTATTTTATAAAAAACTCTGCCTATCCCAATCAGACTTAGCCAACTTTATGTTTTATATTGCTGGAAAAATAAAAAACATAAACAGTATGTTAAACCCATCCAACTATAACCATTGCTAGTTAAAACAAATCCAAGTTAAACTATGAAAAATAGAAATAATATCAGCACTAGTAGCTGTTAAATCGACCATCCACCACTATAAAGAATTCTAAACTTGATTAATGGAAGAATATGCTGAAAATTTATAACATAATTGAAACATTTCATCTGTGAGAAACATGAGGACATAAAAGACAGGCTGTGTCTCAAAGGAATGCCTACAAGCCCAAACTGGCGAAGGATCTCTCAAGACATGAAAAATAAATTACACAAAAAAATTACAGAGTTGATGCCTAATTGAAAAAGTTTGAAGATCATGGTTTCTAAAGTTCATTAACAACACTCAATTCAACCAGCCACTTTGCTCCTAAAGAACACCCAACATCAATAAGACTACTTGTTAAAAATTAAATTAGGAGTTTTGATAAATTTTCAATTAAACATGCATAATTTCCATCAATCATTCTCTTCCAGACACATGAATTACCAGCATTGGTCCAGTTGCCTAAAATTATTCAATTTATGAATCGTAATCCTAAAAATTAAATTGGGGGTTTTGATAAATTTTCAATTAAACATGCATAATTAGGTTATAGATCATGGTAAAAACATTTCATAAATCTTATATTATCAAATTAATAGCCTAAAACCATTATTCAAAGTATTGATAAAAAAAAAAATTGTTACCTGTGTTCGCGAGTTATAAGTGAGCGGGATGAATCTACATGACAGAACAACACTTGAGATTTGAAAAATTAGGTTAAAATGTTTTAGTGTAAGTTAAATTACAACAGAGAAAAACATAAATCCTAAATTAATTACCTAATTTATTGAAGAAAAGAGTGCAAAACCCAACCCGTTCACAAAGAGAAGGGGTAAATCAGGATGTTCGATGGTGATAATGATGGGTGTGGTGCGATGTTTCCATGGGTCTGTGTTTTTTATGGTTTACAGAGAAAGATTGAACCTATTAAGATGAAGGAAAAGAAGATGAAGAAAAAAAAATTAGCAATGTTGAAGACAAATGATATCAAGATGAAAAGTTTGGGACAAAGGAAAATCAAATCAATGAAGAGATGGTGATTTTTCTATAGTTATGGATGTTATTAGGGACGAAGGAGATTGGAAGTTAATTAATTTTCAGATGTCGGTTTTGTTTTTCTCTATTTACTTTTCTAAGGGTGTGGGGGGAGAGTACTGCAGGTGTTGAATTAGCAACAGTAGCAAAATTAAATGGTTGAGATTTTATCATATCAAAAGTAATCAACAGTCTATATAATTTTGGTTTTATATTAAGATTTAAATAATTATTTTTTCAATTAGCAACAGGTAATATGTTGCAAACTTTACGTTGCCTTTAGCAACGGATTTTTTGTTGCTAAAGTCTGTTGTTAATATTAAAAAAATAATATATATGTAATTCGTTGCAAATTTATTATTGAATTTAGTAACGGAATTATACATTACTAAATTTAGATGCTAATAGCTCCTGTTTTTAGTAGTTTGGAGAGGGTGATGATGAGATATTTTTCCAGGTGTGATGTGAACGACATGTCCTGCTACTATATTTATGATAAGGTGTGTGTGTATATATATATATTCTACGATCATAGGAGATTAAATATTCGAATTACAATATTTCAGAGATGTCATTTACTCATTGGTCAAAGCGTGATAATGCACATATTCACAAGTCTTAACTATACCATGCATATATTTGAGAGAGGAGAGAATGATTTGCCTTTCCATAAGACCCACATAACACACTGCTGATTATCTTCTACATACTCACATTCTCTGTATCTTTTCCATACATGGACACTGGAACTGCCAAAAAGCTGCAATTTTTTTTTTTTTTGAGAAGTGGTGACAGCAGTGCAGAGCTCATTCAACATATTTGAATTAAGTCTTATTTGTAATCGTCATATGGGTGCTCCAAATCAGAATCCAAAACCCAATAAGGAAGGTCATTAAACAAGAGTAGTCCCCCTGAAAATGTTTAAAATGCTACGGTCTAAGGTTGTCAAAAATGCTTTTTTGACACAATACGAAATGTACAATATAAACTCAGATCGTAAACTCGAATCGTAAAATCGTAAAATCATAAAATCACAAAAAAAATATTTTAAGTAATTATATATTGACAATTTCAGTCAAACAGTAAATAATAATATAACACAATTAAAATAAAAATGAAATAAACAATACAAGTATCCAAATACCTTGAAATATATAATTCAAATAAAATTTCATTTATGGTTTAAATAACTTAAAAATACGAAAAGAAAAAAAAATAAGATTGAACAACTATGTTTTATTGATAGAGTTTCAGAACATTTTCTAGAGGACTAATCTTGAAACACACTCCAGGCAACTAGTGAAATGATACAACATTCTAAAGTATATCACCAATACAGTGAACTCGTGACAACGAGAACGAAAACATACAAAATGACATCAATTTAATCTCATGCCACCTCACCTTCCACTTTTTTTATGTTAGTAACAATTCCTACAAATAATGTCCAAATATCCAACCAAGCAAGACATGTATTTCAAGTTCTCTCTGAGTCTTTGCCGTCTCTCTTTATAGTTAACAAATGGTTAGTTTAAAACACAATATTTTTCTCTATATAAGTATTCATATCTCTTATTTTACTCCTTTGATTCATCACCATCTACCTCTATCTTCCCATGGTTTCGATCCTCCGATCATTCCTTCCCAACCTAAAATACAGTATAAGGCTTTCCCATACCCAAGATCCTCTAATGCTGGTGTTAGTCTGCTAAGATTGAAAATTTGAGATTTGGGGCAACGGGGAAAGGGAAGACTGAGGAGTGGGGACTATGTAGTGGAGTGTCAGGGGACTTGGATAGGAAGGTAGTAAATTTTTTAACTTTTGCGGGTTAAAACTCGAAATCGGTCAAACTCGTAAAATCGATCCGATTTTACCGATTTTAACCGAGTTTGACCGATTTCGAGTTTTAACCCGATTTTTATTTTGTGTGTGTGCGTGTGTGTCTATATATATATATATATATATATATATATATAGATTGATCAATGTAATAGAGTGACAAAAATAATTTTTTTTCCATTTATGATTTCATGCTATCAAAGCTTGGTTGCTCAGATTTTCCTTAAAATATTTTCTCTTCTTAGGTCTGTACAGCACATATTTGTGTTGTGCCTTGTTATTAGTTTTCAAGAAAAATAGGGGCTTGACATGCATTGCCGGCCAAAAAAATTTAAAGGCTAGACACACAAACTTGGTTTATAGGCCCATAAGCATTGTTTTTATTTTAATTAGTTAGTTCAGTTGGGTCACTCAGCCTCAGCCTAAACTCTGGTCCATTTTTAGCTCTGATTTTTTTTTTTTTAATATGAATCATTTAAAATAGATTAAGTAAATGAATGTGTGAGATGCCTAACATAATGGGTATTTAATTATAATTTAGATTAATTAAAACAAGTAAATTAAATAAACTTTGAAGACTTTTTTAAATTAAAAATTATTTAATTTTTACTTGGTTTATAAATAAGATTGCAACTTTTTTATATATGTTATTTGGTGTACATTTTATGAAACACTACTATTTTGCTTTTGGATTTTATTCAATTACTTTCATATGTATATTATTATTATTATTTAATTAAATACAAAATTAATTTTTTTTAAAATAATATTATTAAACACAACTAGATCTATTACTCGTATTACGAGATGAAGTATCATGTTCTATATCTATCTCTTAATTTTACAGCTTAGCCTATTGTTATCACTAACAACTTTTTTTATATTTATTAGCCCAATAATTCTTGATTTATGACATGACCAAAAGATTGATGTCTTCCCAAGTGCAGGAGTGTCGAAGTAATAAATAACCCGGCAAGACCGGGGTCGAACCACAGAGAGGTTAATTGTATAAATTATAAATAACAATACAACAACAACAACAACAACAACAACAACAACAACAATAATAATAATAATAATAATAATAATACTCAGTACGTGGCGTTGTTATACTTGAGAATGATCTAAAAGATCGTGTCACAGGTTTCCAGCCTATATACTGATTTTATGAAAAGATCAAAGATATATATTATATAATATAAACAGATTTATGATGCGAATGAATAAGGCAAGACCAACAATGTCAGGATCCTTGATCAAACACAGAGCATACTTAACGTACATAAAATATAATAATAATAATAATAATAATAATAATAATAGTAGTAGTAGTAGTAGTAGTAGTAGTACTAATAATAATAAAGAAAAAGAGGAAGAAATTAATGAGAACTTTGAGTTGGAAAATTAAAGTAAGGATTAAACAATGATAAAAACAGATGTCAAGGTTAGAGGATCCACTAATGGTATTTCAAACAAGTATAGTATAAACTCTTATTATTCAACTGGAAACCACACACAAAGGAGGTTCCAATCGGATGATTTGTCATTAATAGCTCATTATAAATTATTAACATGGTCATATTAATTATCTTATTTAAGTAACACCAAACTTTTAGATATTGTCAGGAATTCATGATGCTAACTTATGTTAATAACAAATCAAGTTCCTTTCATAGCACAAGTGTAGGTAATACCATACGGTTGTGCTATGAGAGTGCCAAGCATTTGTTGTACCAAGTGTTATACAACACAAATCTAGATTAACCATTTAACAAGCAAGGTATTAAGAATTAGTAAGATAAAAAGATAAGGCATGTTAATATTAAACATTAAGATCCATGTTAAGTTTACACTATATTTATTCTTACACCATTAGTGTAATATTTTCACCTTGACATAATAAACTTAGCTAAACATAATGAAGAAGAGAAACATAAATAAACAAAACAAGAACATAAAGAAAATACAAGTTAACTAAATAAAGGAAAAGAAATGAAAAGCATAAACAAGATATTAATAAAAGCAAAACTTAAAAATTACAAAAAAAATATAAAGAAAGAGAGCAAGAACAAGTTCTTGACCTGAACAATCAAGCCCCCAAATACATGGCAAATGCCTCCTTTTATAGGCCAAAATTCGGAATTATTGATTTGATGACTAATTGTTGAGTGGGTGGCCATCTCTTGACTTTGTGAATCCTTTTCTTGTCTGAATAAAATGAAATTTCTAGCATCAGAACTGGGACCACTTGAAAACATGAAAGTTTTAGGAACTTGACTCAGCTTTCCAAGAAAAAAAAATGGAGGTCATTTGGACTTCTAGAACTCCAGATATGGGCCAAACACTTAACAATATTCGGGTTGTAGGACATATTCGGACTTCTCCGTTGTTGCTATAATTTGGACTTGCAAATGGCCTTCTTAGATTTTGTTGTCCACATGAAAGTTGTAGCCCTATGTCTTACTGAATTTGTGTAAAAATTTGAGATCATTTTGACATCTAGAACTTGAGATATGACCCAATTACCAAACAGTGTTCCAGTTTTGAGTGCACCAACATCTCTTTTCTAAGTTTGACCCTCTCTTTGTCCTTTCAATTTCCATACTTGAACTCATCAATCAATTCTTTGATTTATGTGATAGGCCTGTATTTAAGATGAACATTTACCATATATTAAGGCATTTTATAGTATTAGACTTGTTATTATAAAACATGCTTTAGTTAAGGAGTTATTGATACTTTAAGTGCAAAATGATAATATAAAACCTTGATAAATATGCACTTTTAAGTACTAATCAATTTATAATTAAAATTTATCCTTGAAGTAAAACAATCTATTAAAAATACCTATACATTTATTTATTTTATTTTTAATTCATCTAACAGCTAAGCATGGCCGATTGACTAATCTACAAACTGTGAGAAAGTAGAAGAGAGGTTTCCATCTTAATTTCTTGATATTCAATTCCAATTCCATAAAGCTATGTAAGTTATTGAGATGGGTGCATCGCTTAGATAATTGAGATGTGAAGTTATGAGATAAGAAAAATCCAAAATGAATTTAGAGATTTTTTAAATTATTCAAATGTATACTATATAATTATTCTATTATGTATAACTTACACCCTTATTATATTTTAATCAAGTCCATATATGATTAGCACATGATTTTTTTATACTGATCAATGCCTTTATATTGTCTCCTCTCATAGTTCATTAGTTATTATGAATTGAAATAGTGTTTTATCTCTGTTTTTTTGTTCTTTAATTTTTTCTTACATTGGTCATCAATCTTTTTTTGAAAAAAATTATAATTTGACATTACTTTTTATAAGATTTTTGTGTGTAAAAAAAATCCTAATATTGGGTTGATGTTTGACCTTACATTAAAATTTTGGTTTTATTGTCTGTAAAAAATTAAACTTCAAGGATCAATATTGACAATGAAAAAAAAACAGGGTTTTCTCTTTTTGGGTACTATTTATCCACTCTTTTTCCTTTTTAAAAAATCTAATAGGATTTTCCAATTTCAATTTTAGGCCATTCAATTTGAAACTTTTACATTTTGGTTCAAAAATTTATTTTGTTTACATTTTATTTCTTGAATTTAAAAGATGCGAGAGAAAGTGGCCTAAAAAACAAGAGATAAAGTAATTTGTTGACTAGACTAAGTGAACAAACAACAAGTCAAATTTGGAGTCAAAATGTTTCTTTTGATGAGAGAAGTCAATTGAAGAGTTATTTTAGCTTTTATATTGTTGGAAAAAATAGATCAAGATTGAGAAATATATTTTGTAGTTTAATTATGTGTGATTTGAACTGATTAGAAGGTGTTTTGAGTTCAAAATGACTTTTTAAGATTCTATAAGTATTTATCAGGTGTTTTCAAGTGAAAAAAAATAAAAATAATTTTTTAAATTGAAAAAACCTCATCTTGATTTTTTGGACACCTCTCTAGTGGTTAAAATCCAGAAAGCAATCGATGAATCATCTGCCCTAAAAAAACAAATTAAGGCCAGATGCATGGGCCTAGTCTTGCAAATCCACACTCCAACTGTTCTTTTCCCTAGCTAAGCCCTCATGCCCATCTATTTGGCATAAGAGCTTGGCTCTGTTATATGTTTATTTTTTTAAAAAAATTATTTTTTATATTATCATTGAAATGCAATATGAAAAAAAAAGTTTAACATGATATTAAAATTATTCTTCAAATTTTTCATAGTTCTTATGTAATAGGTTTTTGTGGGAATGTTAATTTTTTTAATTAATATGGGCCTAATATACAAAAATAAAAAAATAAAAAGTTGGTCATGAATATTTGATGAAAATAAAATTTATTTTCTTTAATTTATTTTATTGATTTCTTACATTGTTTTATGACATTTATTAATTTTCTTCCCTTAATCACATACAAAATATGGAGACATTGTTTTAATATTTTTTTTTTAAAAAAACTTGTCATTGAGATCATGATAAGTTTTTATCTAAAAAATAGTGCTTACAATAAAAATGAAAAAATCTTTTTTTTAAACAATCAAAAGGTATAGGTTGAAAAAAAAAACATTTCTTCTGATAATTTTATTCAATGTCTTCTCTACAAATATATATTTTATAATTATTTAATTAAATAAAAAATAAATTCCAATAACCATCGGTAACAACCTCAAATTTTTATCCTTAATTTCCATTTCCTGACAACATTTTGCATGAAATTGCAATGGTTACACACATACGCACACTCTTTTGTTCTTTCATGCAATATTCTCATTATACTGGATATGCTAATGAAATTTCAGAAAAATTTCTCTTAAAAAATGACCTCCATAAAATTTTCATCTTAAATCATCATATAACAAGTATATCAATTGGATCTAATCCAATCATCTTAGATTACAATAACAATCTCAACATTATTGATAGCCTTAGGGTTAGGGCTACCCCTATAACCCCATCTTTCATTAGTTCATATCATATACATCATCAACATAAAATGCTACAATAATAATAACTTAAATATTTAAATATACATATTAAATTTAATATATAATGACAAGTTATTATAAGGTTACCCCCAAGTAACCCACTATTTTAAAAATAAACAAGATATACCTGAAATGTAATCACATAATTTTAGAGAACTTTACAAGTCTAAATATTAATTCAATTCAATTAAAAAATACAAATAAATCCTCATAGGATAATCACATATTAGTAACAACTTTCACTTTCTTTTTATTTTATATTTGGCTACCCTCATCCAACTTTTACTTCATTTTCAACTTTTCTTGCCTTATAGGCAACCACATTTCGATCACTTTCTAGTTTTCATGATATTAGGAGTTCTTATCCTTGCAATCAATTGCACTTCATGACATAGATAGTCTCTACTATATTTTTTATTTTTTTTAAAATTATTTTTGAGATTAGCATATCAAAATGATTTAAAAACATATAAAAAAAATTACTTTACAAAGTCTTAAGTTTTCCAATTTCCCTACTTTAATGTCTTTTAGCCGAAACCTTGACAACTTAATCCCATGGGTTTCCTTCCAAGTTTTTATTAAAATTTCAACTCAAAACAATTATATTAAACACATTAATTCATTCAACACAATCCAAGTTCTTTTCTCCCTCCTATAGTCGAAACTATACTTTCATTTTTCATGTTATTTTTTTTAAATTTTTTATTCAAGGATCATTCTAACATGCTACATTAACATTACAATTTATAATTTTTGATTGGGGTTTACAGCATGGTTATTAAGTCTAATCAAGGTCATGACCTAGATCAAGATTGAGTGGGTTAACTCAATTTAATACGAGTTGATCTCGTAGTTAAAAAAAGTGTATTTTTTTTAAAAAAATATTTAGTTTTAAATTTTGAGGCTAATATTTAAGAGAATTTATTAATTTTTTTAATGCACTAATAAGTATGGAAGGGATGTTTTTAAAATAGTATGAGAATAAAATTTAAAAGGTGTTTGAGAGTATGGTAACGGTTGCAGTTCATAGTGTTTTTCGCTTGAAAATATATTAACATAATATTTTTTTTTAAAAAAATTATTTTTGATATTATAAAAATTATTTTTGATATTAGCATATCAAAATTATTTATATATATATAAACAAATTTTTTTGTTTTAAATTTGTAAGAAACATAATTTCAATCACGTTTCTAAACATTATATTAGTTTTAGTTGAAACGAAAACAACTTTGAAGATTTTTCTTATTGTTTGATAAAAAAAAAAACCAAATACATATCTTTTTGGAATTGAACTGATATAATATATAATAATAAAACATATATAATTTCAATTGGGGTTTTTGATAATAACACAATTATTGCTTGTGTATTGATATATTTAACTAATAATATCTTGTCGTGTATTAGAAAATTAACATATAAATTAGATCCCTCTAGATAAAAAAAATATAAAATTTTAAACATTGACTCTAAGTTTAAAAAAATAGAAAATATGAGAAAACTTTTAACTACAGACTTTTAATTATAATTTCTTAGCATAGGTTTGTTATAGATTATTTTTTACTTGAACCAATTGAAATGTTCATAACATAAGGTTCAATTTAAGATGCATGTTGAATATTTTTTTGGTAAATATATATAAAAAATAAAAACTAACTTTTAAACTAGACCAATTCACATCAAATTCATTTAATTTATTCAAAGATTTATGATAATACACAAGCTGAATTATTTATTATTTAAACCCCCATTGCTTTTTAATTAAATCCTTTTTCCTGATAAAAGTATGAAATCAAATGAGAAACAATATTTTTTTCAAAAATTAACACCAATTAAGAATTTAACTTCGATATGCATAAATCTTATAAAATTTTTATTACTTTTTTTTTTTTTAGTTCTAGTATGATAATTCTCTAAATTATGAAAATTGAAGGGGGAGTTTTTTCAAATTCTATTGAGAGACAAAAAGAGTATCACAGTCGTGGCGGAGTTGATGGAAACTAGTCAACCACCGGCTGGTGAAACGGGAGAAGAACGTCAATGTGGGAAGATTATTCATGTGTCCCACCACCGCCGCCACCATCCCTTAGTGTTGGACCCGTAAGAAAAGAGCCACCTCTCCACCTACTTCCACCTACTCTTACTACCCCACATAAAGGCTAGAAAGCATGGTTGGTGAAAACACCCCCAGCATGATTAACTAAACTCGAATTCATTTGAACGAGTGAATGTTTTGGATAATTATTTCATTTCATAGATATCATATATTATGATTCAGACTCATACATCTCTAATATATATATATATATTTGTTTATCTTATATTGAATAATAAATCATTTGAATATTGAGTAACATTAAATAAAAATAAAAATAAAAATATTGAAGTTTTTTATTTAATAAATAATGGATATAATATAAATTAAATTAGAATTAAATTCAGGAGTATTCATAGACATCCTACACCAACCTCAGCCTCTATAAACCCCAATTTTCTTACACAAGAAGACACCAGTTTTAAAACCCCCTCTCGCTCTCCCCTGCAGAAACACCATCGAACTCCGAAACGCCACCCACCAACTCGCTCAGAAAACACCCGTCTTTCCCCTGTTTTAAAGTCAACCATCCAAGCCTTACGGGAATCTGAAAAAAAAGAACTCGACGAAACGCGACCATGTCATCCGAAACGCAGCAACCCAGAACGCCACCCAACTTCTGGGGCGACATGCCGGAGGAGGAGTACTATGCGTCACAAGGAGTGACCAATACCCAATCATACTTCGAGACGCCAAATGGGAAGCTCTTCACGCAAGGTTTTCTCCCGTTGGATAAAAAAGTCAAAGCCACGGTATATATGACCCACGGCTATGGATCTGATACTGGCTGGTTGTTCCAGAAGATTTGCATCAGCTTTGCTAACTGGGGATACGCTGTTTTTGCTGCTGATCTTCTTGGACATGGCAGATCAGACGGTTTACGTTGCTACATGGGTAATTAACTCACTTTCCTCTTCACTACCTGTTATCAAATATTCAATTAAATATACATTGATTTTGTAAAACATTGTAGGATCGAATTCCATTGCCCAGGACAACATTCGGTACATGTGGGGCAGTTCACATGGTTTTCGATATGTTTTTTTCTCCATCTCGATGCGTTTAGGTTACAATTAGAACTCACAAACGCTATAATCACGATATGCTTAATTGAATATGTTTAGTCATGTAATATTTATAATTTTCTTTATTTGGTTCATGATTTTGGGATGGCATAATTCATATAGTATTTATTTTCTTGAGAAATTAAAATATTGAGCTGTAATATGGATTTTATTTTGGAGGAAAAACAGTGCAGGTAAACTATTGCCAGGAACAGAAATGAAAGGAAAAGGGTTGTTAGATATGATGTTGCTATTGTTAATTAGTATTCTAGGTATGGTTATAAAAGGGTCCTAATGTCTGTCTCCAAGTTGATTTCATTAAAATTATATTTTCAGATCGAGAGGCAGAAGTCAGATTTATTGCGACAATATTTTGTTGAGATTATTGCTCTCTCGTAGACTTGTATCTTAATTCATACGCATCAAGCTCAAATCCAGTATATCTTATTCATTCAAAAACACCCAGCATTTGTATTTACTTAACTTCTTTCTAAGCTTCTGCAAAAATGAAAACTGAAAAAAAATATGTTGTTGTGAAGGTGACTTGGACAAGATTGCTGCCACTTCCCTGTCATTCTTCAAGCACAAGCGCTTCAGCGAACCATACAAGGGCTTACCAGCCTTCTTATTTGGAGAATCAATGGGTGGACTCGCAACAATGCTAATGTACTTCCAATCAGAACCTAACATGTGGACGGGCTTGATTTTCTCGGCGCCACTTTTTGTCATACCGGAACCGATGAAACCAAGCAAGGTGCACCTATTCATGTATGGCCTGCTCTTTGGATTGGCTGATACGTGGGCAGCCATGCCAGACAACAAAATGGTAGGCAAAGCAATCAAGGACCAAGAGAAGCTCAAGATCATAGCATCCAACCCTAGGAGATACACAGGCAAGCCTAGGGTGGGAACCATGAGGGAAATTGCTAGGATGTGCCAATACATACAGGACAATTTCTCCAAGGTTACAGCGCCGTTCTTGACAGTCCACGGCACGGCTGATGGGGTGGCATGCCCTACATCCTCACAGTTGTTGTTTGAGAAAGCCTCTAGTGAGGACAAGAGCTTGAAGATGTACGAGGGCATGTACCATTCTTTGATACAAGGTGAGCCCGATGAGAATGCTAATCTTGTTGTGAAGGATATGAGAGGGTGGATTGACGAGAGGGTTGAGAGGTATGGGTCCAAAAAAAGCGATGACTGAAATCATATAGAATAAAACTATTGATTAATTCTGGAAATGTAAATGTGAAGTTCGGTCATGATCTTTTTGATGGACAAAACAATGCGAATGTAATTGAATAAAATGATAGTAAAACTTCAAAAGTTGTATCTGATCGTGATATTGTGTCGTGTGAATTTGGCTTCGGCAGTTGGTGAAATGGGTTGTAAATAGTCTCCTCATTTCGAGTGATGATCTTGCATGCCAGATTATGTTCTCACGCAGCAATTTAACTAACGAATTCAACTGCAGATTCTCTCGGGGATTTCTTGCTAAAAATTATATATAAAAAATAAAATAAGGAATTCTACTACTGTTGGACCAGGAGAAAACGAGTCAATTTGACTTACATTTATTAGGCTAGCATGTGTCATAGACCTATATTACGAGGATCTTAACCCAGTACAGAAACGTGCATTCATCAGAAAAGAAATGAAGAACCATGAGTGGTCTCATGATGAATTGTTGGCATGATTTTGGCGAGAATCATCATGCAAAGCATAATAGCGAAAGAAGAGACCTTTGGTGTCAAGAAAGGATTGAGGAGGAGATGAGAGATGTATATTTTTATTGAATACCTTTATAAATGTCCTCGCTTCACCACGGCCTGGTTGGTTTTTTTTAACGTAAAAGAACTAACGCCTTGTTTGTTTCCCGGAAAGTAGTTTCCGGGAAACCATTTTCCAAACTTTCCTGTGTTTGTTTGTCATTAGGAAAGTTGGTCAACGGAAAACACTTTCCGGTCAACGGAAAACATTTTCCAGTCAATTTTAGTCAAAACAAAAAATTAACTTGGTTTTCAGGAAAGTGTTTTCCTTTTAGCTGTGTTTGTTTTCCGGAAAGTGGTTTCCGGGAAAGCACTTTCCAAACTTTCTTGTGTTTGTTTGCCAGTAGGAAAGTTGGTCAATGGAAAACACTTTCCAGTAAAAGAAAAATTTGGCTTGGTTTTCAGGAAAGTGTTTTCCTGAAAAATTTGAGGGGAAAACACTTTCCGGAAGTTGTGAAAAATTTAGAAATGTCATTATTTGCTGATTATATCAAATTTGATCCTCAAACTTTTGATTGCTATATATATTTTGTTTTGAATATTTATTTTTCAATTTCATCTCTTAAAATTTTATTTTTATATTAACTTTGGTCCTTATTTTTATAATTGCTATTTGCTTTTTTCTTATCATTTTTTTATTGAAATTTTTTATTTATCAAATTTGATCCTCATTCTTTTGATTGTTACTTATTTTATTTGAAATAATTTATGAAATGTTGATTATTATTATTTTAATATCTTTATTTTTATTTTTTTTTAATTTTTTAAATTTGATCCCTATTATTTTGATTATTATTTGTTTTATTTGAGATAATTTATGAAATTATATATTTTTTTTCAATTTCATTCTCATTCAACTTTTTAATTTGTAAGATTTGTTCCTCATTATTTTAATAAACTTGAGAAAAATAAAATATTAATAAGTTATTTTCCAGCTCATTTTCCATGACATAACCAAACACTGGAAAGTGTTTTCCAGTTCATTTTCCATAACACTACCAAACATCGGAAAATACTTTCCCTGATTTCACTTTCCAGGAATTCACTTTCCCCGGAATTCACTTTTCAAAAAGAATTCACTTTCCTGCAAACAAACGGAGCCTAAGTTAAGGTGCTTCTAGCGTGTTTTAAAGAAAGAAAGAAAAAATCATGATTCGAGCCATAGATATTTTTAGGAATGGACTGATTTTTACAATAAAACATGATAATAATGACATAAAAAAATGATAGCTTGTTAAAAAAATAAAATTATAAAACTTAATTTCAAGATAGTTCAATGTTAAAGAATAAAATTAAAAAAAAATAATAAAATAAAGTGCCTTGAGTCAACCCAAGTTAGCGTGACAAACTTGCAACCCGGGTTATAAAACTAGGCCAACTTCATAGAAAACAAATTGAAAAATAAAAATAATAGCCAATTCCCAACAATCCAAATATAGAAAAAAAAAATTAAAAAAAAAATAAAACACTTGCAAACCTGAGTAATGCCGCCAAATATCACAAGCTAAATCATGCGAATAGAAGGCAAAACAAGACAAATGATGAGGCTTAATTTTAAAAAGAACTCAATTTTGAAATATATATATAAGTGACCCCAAAAAAATACTTAAGTTAACCAACCAAACATGTTGTCCAGATCAAGATATCAAAATAACCTGATTGAAAAAAAAATTATGAAGCCTAATTTTTTCAATAAATAACTTTGAAGGATGAAGTTGGAAAAAAAATAAGTGCAAAGAAAAAAAAACAATATCAAATTGATTTATTTTTTCAAATCCATAACCCGAGTCACTAAATCAGAACCACCCCATTTAAAAAAACCATAAAAAATAATTCTCAATGAATCAAATGGTGAAAGGATGAGATTTTAAAAAAGAATCAATTATATAAAATGATTAAAAAATAATAATTAAGAAAATAAGGACCAAATTAAAAAAAAATATTAGAGGACAACCTAAAATTTTAAATCAAAGGGGAAAATTTAAAAGAAAAATCAAATTCACAAAATGATCCAAAACAAAAGGACTAGATTTGAAAAAAAAAATAACAAATCACAATTATAACCTTATAGATGAAACTGAAAACAATCAAAATTTAGCAAAAGAGCAAAAACAAATTAGAAATAAGAAAAATGAAGACCAAAGTCAAAAAAATTAGTAAATGAGAGGATAACTTTGAAATTTTAAATTGCCAGCATGAATTTTGAATGGCCACATATTGTCATATGAACGACAACACACGTCTCTCCACATGGAAGGATATACCTTGATGCTTCCAATGTTGTCATGGAAGTTGTCATTTAGACATCAAGAGACACCGCATGCGTTGCAGAAGATTATAGGTGCCTTCTACTGACTAGCATGTGCATCACAAACACCAACCAACTTTGATTTTTAAATTATATTTATTAAAATATCAAATTACTCTTTGCCAACTTGATAATAACTAAGAAACCACAATAAAAATACAAAATGAATTGAGTTTAATAATTTTTATTATTATTTGCTTTATATATGATTATCAAAGTCTCATGACTTGACCTGGATAACATGTTTAAAACTGATTTAATATATTGTCGTTTTAATATTTTTTAAAAAAGATATTGTCTTGATTTCTTTTAGTCTAACAATAATTTTATTGCTCATCCAGATTGTTTTTGAATTTAACAATTCAATTATATCTTGTATACTTATATAGTTAAAAGAGAAACAATTATACTAATAAACACAATAACAACACCTCGATTTTTTTATGTTAAAAACAAATAATCTAGCACACAGGATAGTATAATACTTTATTTAAGTGGCAATTTCAAAGACAAATAAAACGAGCAAGCGAAAAAACCCAAGACAGAAGCCTCCATCTACAAGAATAAATGGGTCAAGAAACAAAAGCAAATGGGCAGAAGAGAAGTGAAAATAAAAGCCTAAGGAAAATCGGCCCGATTCACCCTCACAACCGGGCCCAGTGCCACCCTTAGCCAGGCCCTAAATTCCTCTTAGGAATAGAACCTTAAGGATTCGAAATACCTTATCCACGTACGCCTGTATATCTTCTTCTTAGCATTAGTTAGATATTTAGGTAATGTTTGATATGTAAGTAACCCTAGTGACCTGATGCAACCTAGGAGAAATTCGATCTTTTTTTTTTAATTTTTAAATAAATTTAAAAAATATAAAATTAATTTGTAATCTCACAAATTTTTTATAGCCTATATTTTTATGAAATGTTTCTTGACTTTAACATGTGAGATAATTATATATAGTGTTCATTTATATAGATTTTTTTTTAATTTATAAATATATATATAAATGTTTTTTAATTTTTTCATGTAAAATAACTATATATATTATTACATGAAATATTTCATATTTTTTTATATTAATTATTAATTTTTTTTTAAATTAATCGACTAGTTATGAATTAAGGTATCGCGGGCTAATTACATGGTATTATTCCAAGAGACGTAAATTCGCTTTCTCAGTAACAATTTAAAAAAAAGAAGAGAAAAACGGACTGACGTGTTGCAACAAAAAACGGTGTGTCCGGTTCGCTTGCGTGGTGATTCTGTGTGGGGGCTCGTGCACTTTTTTCATTTCTCGATGTCAGATCCGATAGATATTTTGCCTCTTAACTTTTTGCCACGTGGAGAAACCTTCATCGCCCATTGCATCAAGGTATAATAGCAGAGCAGAATGTGCGAGGGAATCTGTGACAGTCGCCCCTGCGTAGCAGCACAAAAGATCGTCCCTCCATTACTTGTATTGTCTTTTACTTTTTTGTGGTTTCAATCACTCAATTTTATGTGTGTCAAAATTTATTATTTTTTAAATGGATACGAGAATCTTTATATTTTTAACCAGATTTAAAAATAAAATTATACGAAGATATTTTGTTAAGAAAATAAATTTTATTATAAAAATTCTTAAAATACACACATTTATTATGTTGTTATCTCATTAAATGCCGATACTGTAAGTGGACCGAGGAAGATCTGGCTTTGGAAGATCAAAGAAGATGGAATTTCCCCAGGGAAGTGACGGTGGAGATGGGGTTTGGAATAGAAGAATCTACGTGGATGGTGGAGATCCATTCGCGACACATTAAATGACAAAACTCGAACGACAGCATATTATATTAAATCTATCTTTAGTCAAATCTGTCAGAAACTTTTACTTCCTTCCAGCTCAATTCAAATTTGTAGTAATTGAGTCCTTTAATTGAATAAATTATTTCAATTAGGACACTTAAATTCTGATTGTTCAAGACGAAATTCTTCAACTATCTCTTAACCTGTTATTAATTGTCAAGTTCACTGCATGTTCATGGATCGGTATTCTATTACCCTCATGATTTGTTTTCATTACATTAAAATTAAAATGTGACATTAACGAACTAAATTATATTGATTAGGTAGCACAGTAGAGGATCACCATTGACCCTGTTTTGCAGCTAAAATACTTCTATACATATATAATTAAATTGACTGTGCGGAGAAAAATATAGAACTTAATTGATTGAAATTCATGTGTTTTTAAAATTCAAAGCTAAATTGATAATGTTTAGAATTCGAAGTTAAAATATACTCATTCAAATCATTTACATATTCTTCGCTCTATTTTAATTATATCTCTTCATCTAATGTTAAAAATCCTTCTAAACAAATTTCAACCCCGGAAGTTTTTAGAAAAATATAAAAGAATAATTAAAAAAAAATAAAAGAATAAAAAATACAATTAGAAATGAAATTGAAAATAAAATATGAGAAAAGGGCTATAATTAGCCTAAATAATAAAAAAAATAAAAATTCAAGGATCAAATTGTAAAAGATGCCTAAATGCAGAGATCACTTTATGCTATCATGGATGAAATTGAATAAAATAAAAAGGGGTTGAAATTTGCTAAAAATTAAAAATTCAAGGACCAAATTGAAAAGAACAACAAAATTAAGGAGCTTGTTTGAAACTTAAAATTTATATTTAGATAAAACAACGTGTCCTATACAAAACAACATTGTTCGACACCATTTTAATAAATAAATAAATAAATAAAATTCATCAAAAAAAATATCATTTTGTTATATGATTTTGAATAATGTCATCTTCCCCTTTATGATTGTTGCAATTTTTTTTTTCATTGTTTTGGCTGGACTTTGACCTCCTTTTATCTTTCTCACACCTTTAAAAAATGACCTATAACATAAAATTCCTTTTCCTTGCATATGTACTTCATTTCAGAAAAAACTACATTTGAATGCTTTAAAACTGTTGCAAAATTGATGCAAAAAGGCCAATCCAAACATATTTGGATAAAATGTACAACCATGGTAGAGGGTTAATATTAACCCAAGAGAACCCAATGGCTACGAACATTCTACCAAAAAAGATTCCAAGAGCTTCTTCATTGCTTACAAATAAAGGGAGAAAGCAAGAAGTAAGAAGAGTCAAGCCAGAGAGAAAATGCCAAGATAGAGCAAGAGAGAAAAAAAAACAAGGGTTTGAGTTGGGAGAAGTAAGGGTAGATTGAACCAGAACGCAAGAGAAGTTGTGAAAGAAAAGGAGGAATATGAAAAAGAGAAGAAAGAACTCAAAATTAAAAAAAAAAAAAAAAAGATAGTGAAAATGGAGAGTTTTAGGTTGAAAATGAAAATGTTCTAAGATAGAAAGTAGTAGAGGGAAAAAAAGAAGAACAACAAAAAGAGAAACAAAAAGAAAGAAACTTGAAGCAAAGAGAAAACCATACTTCCTCAGCACCTGCCACCATAACAGCTCCTACCTCCTCTGGAACCAATTCTAAGGTAAACCTTCTTATTTTCTAACAGGGTTTTTGCATTGTTTTTACTATTGACAAATGAAAAATAATGCACATTACAATATTCATGCATGATTACCATTAATACATCCATAAATTTTTATTTTATTTATTTATTTATTCTTATTTCAATATAATGCTAGCTTTGATTTATAAAACTATGTTATTTTCTTTTTATGTATGCACAAGTGTGTAAAAAAATATTTTTAAATATTTTATTTTATTTATATTTACTGTGTGTTTTGCATTTAATAAAACTATGCTTTCACTTTTTTCATATACGTATGTGTATGTAAATACTTATTTTAAAAAACAAATAGCAAAGGTAACATTTCTTTAAAAATAATGGGTAAAGGTGATTTTATCTTCCTTTAAACAAAACCAAACCCTTACTCAAATATCTAAAACTAGTATATATTTTAGGATTCTTACTCTACTTAGAACGTGTTTGGCAGTGTGGTAGCGGTTGCTTTTCAAATAACTTTTCGTGTCGAAATGCATGTTAATGATGTTTTTTTATTTTTTAAAAATTATTTTTGACATCAGCACATTAAAACGATCCAAAAAGTACAAATGTATTAAATTTTAGCAAAAAAATAAAAAAGAACTTTTGAATTTTTTGGGAACGCCGTTTCAACCGTGTTCCCAAACACTACCTTAAAGAACTAGGTGACAACTTCATTTTTCATATTCTTTTTAATTTTGGACATCCTATATTCATGTAAGGTGCCACACCTAAAATTCTAGATCTAAAGTAAGGATATCTAGAAATAAAGAACTCAAGGTAGGTTTTATTTTTTTAATTTAAAATGTGGCAACATAAAACTAACATGACTAAAATGAATACAAAACTATTTAAGATCTTCTTTTTAAGGACTTAATCTTTAAATCCTATCAACTAAACATGAAAGCTCATGATTCCTTGAAGTTTTCCTAAACTTCATTAATTACACCAAAGAATGTAAAATGAATAGGCTCTAATTTGCATAAGTGCCTCTTCTTTTCTCTTCTCAAAAGATGTCTTTTCAAGGACAAAACCCACTTCCTGACTGAACCCATATTAGCTAAGAAAATACCTCTTTGGGGGGGGGGGGTAACTATGTGTGGATATGGACACATATCACCATTGGTGTCGTTTATAAGGATACCGGTCATGCTGGGTTACCAAGCCCCTCGCCTAGAGGTTATAGTGATACCATCATCTCACATCGGTTGTTATTACCCATTTTGGGGTCTTAAATAAACAAAAAAAAAATAGAAGAATTCATAAAAATATATCAGTTAGAAGAATATATCAGAATGTCAAGGAAAGTTTTAAAAACTGGTTGACAAAGATCAAAATATACAAGATTAGAAAATATGACACTGTATTGTAATAATTGTTTTTTTATTTTTAATGTTTGAGTTGGTTACTAATTATTTTATGTTTTTTGTACATAAGTTATGGTTATGAGAGCATTTATACTTGGGGTAGCCATGAATTAAGCCTAAACCTGTTATGTTTATTCAGGTTTTAGAGGTTGAGCTACAACTTTCATTAGGATACAAGTAATATGTTATTGATAATACTAATGATGTCCTTTAGATTAAGAATATTTTTATGAAAACCTTATTTAATAAGTTAATTACTTATTTATTAATAGATGGTATGAGGGTAGATATTTTAAAAATAATCCAACACATGTTTTGTCATTTTATCATAGCGAGTTAGATAGACAGTTACCAAATCAGATCTGTTACAATAAATTGCAATGTTGATGTTAAATAAAATGATGAGATACATTTTTTAATGTTGGAAAATATTGAGAAGTAATATTGAAAAAAATTTGCTTGCGTTGATGTTGAAATTTTTTATATTGAAGAATGTTGGGAAATAATTATTTGCGTTGATGTTGAAATTTTTCATAATGAAAAATATTGGAAAATAATTGATTGTGTTGATGTTGATTTTTTTTTCTTACATTGAAAAATATTGAGAAATAATTATTTGTATTGATGTTGGTAAATGGTGATAGATAATTGCTTGCGTTGATGTTGATTTTTTTTTTACATTGAAAAATATTGAGAAATAATTTTTTTTATTGATGTTGGTAAATGATGATAAATAATTGCTTGCATTGATGTTGATTTTTTTTTATATTAAAAAATGTTGGGAAATAATTGTTTACGTTGATGTTGATAAATGATGAGAAATAATTGCTTGAACTAATGTTGAGACTTTTTATGTTGAAAAATATTGAAAAATAATTATTTGCGTTGATGTTGGTAAATGATGATAAATAATTGCACTAATGGTGTATAGATTTTTATGTTGTTGGTAAATGATTAAAAATAATTGCATAAATTAATGTTGGTAAATGATGGAAAATAATTATTGGTTGCGTGGAATTCTTATTAGAAAATGATATGACAGTTGCTCCTGTTATATGCATATTGGCCATGAATTTATGAACATCAGTTGCCCTCCTCATATTTTATGAGCTTGTTAAGATGCATTGCCCAGACTGTATAATGCGATAATTTGGCTTTAAACAACACATCCCATCTTATATAGATATAAGTGATCAGTTGTATTCCATTAGTCATTTAGATAGGCACACTGATTATACATGGATGGTCCACTATCTCCAATATATGTTGACGTGGGATGCACGGAGAAATTTTATTTTAAGAGAGGTACATCATGTAATTTACGAGGAGAAATACTTAAGCTGGTATTTGAGTATAACATGCCAAATCATTACACCAAACCTAACGCAGGTTCCTCTATGCGAGGAGATGTATTATGGGCCATATGCACATCAAATTCAAAATGCTATAAGTATGCATTACTTTTTATAGACCTGGACAAAATCGTTGTATTTTTTTTATGGATTAATAATTTTTATTTGCTTTATATTAGGTTGGACAATTGTTACATGTTGTCCGATGTGCTGTGGTTGATCTTCGTGATCTCGATGATAATGGACTTTCTCATTATTATGTATCTTTTTTGTTCAAAACATGTTGTACTACACTTAATCTGTTTAGAGAGACATTGAGTCTAAATGATATTGTCTTAAAGGATGAGACCACACAAATAGATGAAAATCGTGCTATTGATGAAGCTGATCCATCCACTCATTGTTGTAGAAGACATAGATAAGTTCAAATGTATTATTATGTTGTGTTTTTTTTTATTATTATTACTTTTGTAATATTATTTTAGTTAATTGTCATGTTGATTTTAATGTTATCTTACATATTATTCATTCTCATACTTATTTTAGATAAACATGATTTAAAATAGTTAATTAACAAGGGAACATGTTGTTTAAAATTTCAAATCATTCTTTTACAAGTTAGAAAATGCATTTTGTTATTTGTTGTTAGTGTCATTATCAATTATCTTTAAAAATAATAAATAAACATAATATTTAAAAATGATATTAAAATATAGCACTCTCAGTTATGGATTTGAGATTATAATTTATGGTTTTTTTATGTTTTGGTTATAATGATTTAAGGTTTATTTTATGTCAAATCTAGGGTTTAGATATAGTTAAAATTATGCTTGGATAATACAAGTGCCATTTACATTAGCGTTTGTGTATTGAAGAATCACTATTGTTATTAACGCGGTTGTTTAATATATACATTGTTAGCATTTGTTTAGTACAACTGCTATTTCTATATTAATAAAACCGCAATTTCTATTAGAAGCTGAATTAAAATGGGCTATTTTCCTAATATTTTTGTATCGATAACTCGAAATCTTTTACCAAACTATGCCTCGAATGGTAAAAGACCCCAGTGGAGCTGAGCCCCTCCTCTAATCATGGAGTTGTGTGCTTTCTTGGGAACTCGGGCTGAGCAGTGGCCATGCGCATGTCTCCGGTGTGCGGGATACAATTATCACAATTCCCCATGTTTATAATATGGCTTTATTAGGAAACAATATTTGACATGCAAACGTGGTGTCGAATATCAACGCTTCCACCAAACTTTTCTTGTCCATTCTATACATAAAACAAATGATCAATTTCGTTCTAAAATTTCCGAAAATTCAAATTCTTGGTTTCAGAAATGGATACTGCATCACACGTCTCACGAGTAAAATAAAAATGATCATGTACGAGAGATCTTTATTCTCTTCGTAATTTTAAGAATATATCATTCATATCAATTTGATATTATTTTAAAAATAAAGTCATGCTGTATCAATAAGATATAATAGGGTATATTGATTTACATCTCATGTATCAAAATTAATTTCTTTCAATATAATAAAGTATCAATTGTCAAAAAATCAATTTAACCTAAAAGTTTAAACTGTTAGTTAAAATCTTAAAATATGATTTATATTTTTTTTTCATATATTCTCTCAAATAAAAATCCTTTAAATTTAAAACTTGTACAAATCGATATTGATTTGTGTTTAATTTTTATCCAATAAATAAAAATAATGAGATTCGAACTTTGTGATCACTTAATCATTAAAATTCTGATATCATGTTAAAGAACTAATTTAATTTAATAACTTAAATTTTTAAATAAAATCATAATATATTATTTATATTATTTTTTAACTCTCTTTTAGAATGTGAATATTAAAGCATATAATATGAAAAAACAAGTTAGGCACCGGTGACACACAAACTAGTAAAACCCGTCTGCAGGTGTCGTTTTAAGGCAGTGGTTTGACAAATCCGTGGAAAGCCACCTGGCTTGACTTTGAAAATTAGAGTCCAAAGAATCTTCTAAATTTTGATCGAGAATTTGGAACTAAAAAGAACCTTGCAAGAAACGTGCGTCCCACGTCGAGAATCATGCCCTCGTGGAAGACGGGCGGAAACAATTTATCGTTCGATTAACTTTCAAAGAAAAATACCCGAAAACTAATTTATTACTATAATTTTTTTTTTTAAAATATTAATTTAATATATATTTTTAAAAAATACACTTAAATTTTGGTATGGCATACACATATAAAAATACCCAAAATTTAACAATATAGATACTATTGTTTTTTAAATAATTTTTCGTGTTAAAATACATGTCAATGATATTTTTTTTATTTTTTTAAATTTTTTTTGATATCAGTATATTAAAATAATTTGAAAATATTTAAATATATTAATTTGAAATTAATAAAAAAATAAAAAAATTTAAATTTTTTAAAAGTATTTTTAAAACATAAAATAAAGTTAATGAGTAAAGGAGTTTGCTGGTCATGCTAATATTTAGGTTTAGGAATATAAATCTAATTTGTGAAAGAATATTCTCCAATCAATTAAAATAAAAAATAAATAAGAGAAAATGAAAATTCAGCAGGAAACTGGACTGCCGTGCAGGTCATCCCAGCACAGCTTGGAATCTCACATGTTGCTTTCACACCCTGTATCCCATTTTATTTAGAAAACTGTAAAGTATCTCGATGGGCAGAAAGCTCAAGGAGATTTCTTCCCCCTTTTTTTTCTGTTTGAAAATATAATTTAAAAATATATTAAAATAATATATATTTTTAAAAATTACTTTTTGATATTATTGATATTATGAAATCAAAATAATTTTAAAATATAAAAAGTAATTTTAAATAATTTTTTTTAAAATCTTTAAAAAACTCCGTTTAATCATTATGAAATCATTATAATTTTTTAAAATTTTTGAATCATAATTATTTTTTACAAAAATCCAAAATCATAATTTATAATAGTCATTATAATATTCTGTATTTGTAATTTATTAATTGTAGAATACTGATTTTATTTTATTAAAATTAAAAATTATCATGATAAAGTCTTGTTATTAACTAAAAAATATTTATATTATATTTATAGTAAAAAAATAAGTTTATTGTAAAAAAATAATTTTAATATCTTATGGTGCTTATATATATAAATTCTTTTTTAATTTTTTAAATTTATATATATGTCTGATTGAAAAAATATTAAGTGTTTAGGTTCTTCTATATAAAAGCATTCTATCGCTTCTCTACCCAACCTCTCTAGTCAAAACATTCTCCTTCGGCCACCTTATCTCTCAATTTCTCTCCGCGTCTCTCTTATGCTTTATTATGAAAACCAAAGATTTGGGTTTTGTTTAAGGGATCTAGAGAGAGGGAAACAGAGAGGGAGAGACATGGAAGCGGTGCTACAAACCAAAGGACTTCTTTCACTACCATCAAACCCCAAAACCAGAGCTTTGTATCCTTCACAGGGCTTAAAGCAGAGGCTTTTTGCTACAAAACCTAAAACTTTTACCGGGTTTTCTTTATCTTCAAATGGCGTCCCAAAATTTCCTACCTTTGTATCGAAACCAAGTGCGTTTTCCCCAAAAGATAGAAACTTGCATATTTGCAGGGCAGAGGCTGCAGCTGATGGACAACCTTTGTTTGGTGAAGAAACTGATAAACCAAAGTTCTTGGGTATTGAGCTTGCGACTCTTAAAAAAATTATCCCACTTGGGTTGATGTTCTTTTGTATTCTTTTTAACTACACAATCCTTAGAGACACTAAGGATGTGTTGGTTGTGACAGCCAAAGGTAGCAGTGCAGAAATTATACCATTTTTGAAAACTTGGGTGAATTTGCCTATGGCTGTTGGGTTCATGTTATTGTATACAAAATTGGCTAATGTATTGTCAAAACAAGCTCTCTTTTATACTGTAATCGTTCCTTTTATTGCCTTCTTTGGGGCTTTTGGGTTTGTTTTGTATCCTCTCAGCAACTATATCCACCCTGAAGCATTTGCTGATAAACTTCTCAACGTACTTGGCCCAAGGTTTCTTGGTCCTCTAGCAATTATGAGGATTTGGACTTTTTGTTTGTTCTATGTCATGGCTGAATTGTGGGGGAGTGTGGTGATTTCAGTGCTGTTCTGGGGATTTGCTAATCAGGTAATCATCCTTCTTTATGAAGGTTGTTTGGATTCAAAATTATCTGTTGATTGTTTGTAGCTGTGGTTGTCTTTTTTTCTTTTTCTTTTTCTTTTGTTATATAATTTGTCTTTTTCGTACATTGTTTTAAAAAAAGAAAGGAAAAATTCATGCTTTCTCTAATCGATAATTCTTTGAATTGTTACGAAGCAGCTCTGAATTTGACTTGTAGTTTACATAAGGGCTTACATGTTTCAGTCATTGATATTTCCAATCGATTTATAGGTTCCCCCTTCATTTCTGATGCTTTTGTGTTTTCATCCAGTTCTAATATATGCTGAATATATTTTTGGGTGCTAGTTCCTCAGCATCTGTGCCATGCTTTAAAAAAAAAGAGATTCATGGATTATGAAACTGGATATCAAGTGCTGCGAGTTTTGTTGGAGTGAAGTAAAACTGGTTTGGTTAATAAAATTTTAAAGAGCCCTGTCCCTTTGATATGCTGTTTAGCATGAATAATTTGATTTTTCATTAGTGAATGTTGCTGGTTTAAATGATCCGATCAAACAAGAAAATACATAATTGCTTTTCTTCATTTGGCATTTAGTGAAGCTGAATAAGATGTGGACTATTTGAGGTCATTTAGAGGTTCATCTTTCTCATCTCTATGGAAAGGGTTTAACTTACTGTAGAGGAAGATTGGATAATAACTCTCTGTGATGTGCTTGTGAAGCTTGGTTATTTTAATCTTTAAGTTGACTCCCTATTGATATTCAGTTAGATGTTACAAACAATCTTTGCACTTCATATTGTCTTTGTTTGGGCTGGTCTCTGGTGTAGATGCCAGGTTTGTCCTGCCATAGTTGTAACTGTACCTTATACAAATGCTTCTCTCATTTGCATCTCTTAATTACCTGGTTAAGTTTTGTTAATGCTTCCAAAGGACCTATGATGGTGTTGTTCATTTCGTTGAATCTCCTACAAGGGTTGTGGATAACACAAATGAACAGAGTTTCATACTGCTCTAAATGTGTATTATTTTTTAAACTTTAGTTTCCACTTTTATCAATTGGGGGATTAATACAAATGCGAGAATCGTCTTTGCCATGTTTAGTGCAAGAGTGGTTATGGACAGATGCTTCTTCTGATATGTATAAAGTGTTTTTGTTTTCTCTTCCATATCTGAATGGCACTTAAATGTTGATTGAAGCTACCCACTTAATGATGTTGCATGTATCATGCAGATCACTACTATAGATGAAGCAAAACGATTTTACCCGCTTTTTGGACTTGGGGCGAATGTTGCTCTGATTTTCTCAGGCCGAACAGTGAAGTACTTCTCTAATTTGAGGAAAAACTTGGGTCCTGGTGTTGATGGTTGGGCCATCTCGCTCAAAGGAATGATGAGCATTGTAGTGTTGATGGGGCTTGCAATCTGTTTGTGTTACTGGTGGGTGAATACGTATGTTCCTCTACCAACTCGAAGTAAGAAGAAGAAGGTAATCTTCTCAAAGTATACTATTTAAATTTTATTATGAAATTAAAATAGTCTACCCATACAAATTACCGGATTTTTTAATTAGGCACTGGATATTATTTTCATCAGCCACTCTGCAATTCTTTTTAACACGGAACTGTTAATTTAAGGAACAAGTTTTAAAAATGTGATGTGACAGCATCTTACCAGCTATATGCTTGTCATGCCATATTTTGTTGATTATTAGCCTATCAAGATTTGTTCATTCAATGCTGATTAGGACAGGCTTACCTTTATAATCTTGTTAACAAGGATTTTTTTTTTTAATTGTCATTGAAGGTGTTGAAAAGCTTATTTTGTAGCTCGTATAAAACAAATAAAAAGGTTAAATCACTTGAAGGAGCCTTGTGTATAGACACTGAAGGGTGTGAAAACATCCTTACAAATTATCTAAAGCCGCAGAAGTGAGAATACTTGTTCTGTAAATATTTCCACCATATCGGATAAATCTACAACCACATCAATTTTATTACTGAAGAGTTCATGTGCTTGCTCTATTACAATATATAATATTTTCACTTGTAGTTTGATGAGATTCAATTTACAAGCATATACTTTGAAGATTCAAATTACTTTTCAAAGTGTTTTTTGCTTGGAAATGCATTAAAATATTTTTTTTAAAATTCATGATTGATATCAACACATCAAAACGATTCAAAAACACCAAAAAAATTGAAGCAAAAAACAAAAATAAATTTTTTTCAAAAATATAGTTGGAATGCAAAAACAAACATAGCTTTAATTAGAATGAAAATCCATGTGCAGGAAAAGCCAAAGATGACCACAATGGAGAGCTTGAAATTCCTTGTGTCTTCCAGATATATTAGAGATCTTGCGACTTTGGTGGTTGCATATGGTATTAGCATCAACCTTGTTGAGGTTACCTGGAAATCAAAGTTAAAGGCGCAGGTAAACTTGATCTGATTGTGTCCTTGCCCTCCTTTTCTCTGTACTTATTGATTACTGATTCTCTTTGCTCCCCTCTCTGTCACTCAATTCGCAGTTCCCCAGCCCAAATGAGTACTCTGCCTTTATGGGTGACTTTTCAACAGCGACTGGAATAGCAACTTTCACGATGATGCTTCTAAGTCAATTTATATTTGACAAATATGGATGGGGAGTTGCAGCTAAAATTACACCTACAGTCCTGCTTCTAACAGGAGTTGGTTTCTTCTCTCTGATTTTGTTTGGGGGCCCTCTTGTTCCTACCCTTGCACAGTTTGGGATGACTCCTCTTCTTGCTGCTGTATATGTGGGTGCCTTGCAAAACATTTTCAGCAAGAGTGCCAAGTACAGTTTGTTTGATCCATGCAAAGAAATGGCGTATATTCCCTTGGATGAGGACACCAAGGTATGGACCTTTTACTTGTTCTAGATGCTTTTGTAGTTTAGACTAGCAATCTGTTTCAGTCATTCTGAGACGGTTTTGATGCAGGATATGGAAAAGTCAATTTAAAAATGGCTTGTTGTTCAGTGCTAATTTTGCTCTGCTTTAATCTGTGTGTGCTGTAGGTTAAAGGGAAGGCAGCCATTGATGTTGTCTGCAATCCGTTGGGGAAGTCTGGAGGGGCTCTTATTCAACAGTTTATGATTTTAACCTTTGGGTCACTTGCCAATTCAACTCCTTACCTTGGAGGAATACTTCTGGTGATCGTGCTTGCATGGCTAGCCGCGGCCAAGTCTCTGGATACCCAATTTACTGCTCTCCGCCAGGAAGAAGAGCTTGAGAAGGAGATGGAAAGAGTGGCTGTGAAGATTCCCGTAGTGTCTCAAGAAGGTGGAAATGGCTCTCTTTCAAGTGGCACTGCACTCGATCCAACAACAGGTGACTCGACCAGCAGTTTGTCTGAACCTTCAACTCCCCATAAGAACTAGTATATTTCTTCCATTCCTCATCTGTGGGATGCTGGAAGAATAAAGCGAACTCAATGAGAAAGTGCTAGTAGGTGAATTTATTTGTAGGAAAAGAATAATTAGTTAAAAGGTAGCACGCATCTTGCTGTTCCTCTTCCTTGACAATGGACTTCTAAAGTCTTGAGTTCGTCAAGTTTTTAAGTACGTGTTGTAGAATTGAAATTGGATTAATATTCATAGATATCTGTTTTTAAATGGTTTTCAAAGTGATGTATCTTCAATGTGATGTTTTTTAAAGTGATTTTAAATGGTTTTGAATTTAAAATCAATGAAAAGCATTTTTTTAATATTTCATGAGTTGTATTTCGGAGTGGTGGAGTAAATATTGGTTTTTAAAGTGTTTTTTTATTTAGATTTATATTAAAATAATATTTTATTATTTTTAAAATTTTAATTTTGATATTAATATATTAAAAATTCAAATTTAATTTAAAACTAAAAAAAAAATTATGGTTGGATAACAAAGCAAAATAAAACCCTCATGAATAATATAATTGCTAGCAATAATAATAATAAAAAAGTGCAGTTTGACATTTTTTAGCAATTTATCATCTTACATTTGCCAAACACACTTTTATTATGAAAGTTGGCATTTGGGAAAAATTTGAGTTATTAACTCTTATCATATCCAATTTGGGGTTGATATTTTCAAGTTATACAAGTTATGTTAATTGATTTGGTTAACTTCGATCAACATGAATCAACTCAAAAAAATTCTAAAAAATATTGAAGTTTTAATATTTAATATAAAAAAATTAAAAAATAATCTATATGAATATAACTATATATGTTATAAATAATGAAGTTTAAAAAATTATTTTAAATATTTTTTTATTTCACATTAAAAAATATAATTTTTTTTGTTATGAATATATAATATATATAATAAAAGACTTCAAATCATACATTTAAAAATTAATTTTTCTTTCTTGTGAACATTGAGTATATATATTAAAAAGTTTTAAATCTCATATTGAAAAAACAAAATATTCTTTTAGTATTTATATAATTAACTTTAAAAAGGTTAATAACCAATAAAAAAAGGTATCTGGTTAGAAAAAACCACATTAAAAAAAAGATTTTAATTGGGTTTTACTAGGTCACGAGTCAACCGAATTTTGCCGGGTTTTTACTTATGATGGTCTTTTACCTTACTCGGACAGGTCTAATCATCGAGTCAACTAGGTTCTGGTTAAGATTAAATAATTTTAAAAAATATTATTTAAATATATTTTTAAATATAAAAAACTTTAAATAACATCCACGTCACCAGTATTAATCTATGGGTTTCTGGATAAACTGTGGTGGTATGTGCTCTGTTTTCCTTTTCTAACTTGTTCTTCGTTCATTTATATTCATAAATGAAAGCGAAAACTTAAATGATTCATATCACACACACATATAATGGTGTGTGTGTGTAGGGTCCAACAATAAAAGTTCATTTTGCCCAAATCTCACGGCTGTCATCCGTTGGTAAAAATTAAGGGTTTGTTTGTTTTCTGAAAAATTATTTTTCGGAACTTTTCTATATTTGTTTATTATTAGAAAAGTTGGTTAATGAAAAATACTTTCATGTCAAAGAAAAATTTGGCTTGATTTCCAAGAAAGTGTTTTTCTTTTATTTTAGACGGAAAACACTTTCTAGAAGTTGTGAAAATTTTAAAAATATATATCATATTATTTGCTGATTATGTCAAATTTGATCCTCAAACTTTTAATTGCTATATATTATGTTTAAATCTTTTTTTTTTCTTTCAAATTCATCCTTTAAAATTTGATTTAATTTGATTTTTATATTAACTTTGGCCCTTATTTTTATGATTATGATTTACTTTTTTCTTATCATTTTTTAAATTAAAATTTTTTATTTATCAAATTTGGACATCATTATTTTGATTGTTACTTATTTTATTTAAAATAATTTATGAAATTGTAATTATTATTATTTTAATTTCATCATCTTTCAATTTTTTTATCTATTATATTTGATCTCTATTATTTTGATTATTATTATTTTTTTTGAGATAATTTATGAAATTAGATTTTTTTCAATTCCAATCTCATTCAACTTTTAAATTTGTAAGATTTTTTTCTTATTATTTTAATAAACTTGAAAAAAATATTAATATGTTATTTTCTAGCTTATTTTTCATAACATAACCAAACACTGGAAAATACTTTCCAACTTACTTTCCATAAGATTATCAAATATCAGAAAATAATTTACTTTTCCTGAGTTCAATTTTCAAAAGAAAACTACTTTCCTGCAAACAAACGAGGCTTAAGACAAATAAATACTATATATATATATATATATATATATATATATATATATATATATATATATATATAGGTGACTTGTGATTTGTTGTAGGCTGAGTAATTTATTTTTTAAATTTAAAAAAATAATATTTAAGCACTATTAATGTATTGTTTCTTTTTTAAAAAAAATATATCACAACTTGAGTTATATACCCTGCTAGAATAACATTCATAAAGAATAAAATTGTTATCTTACTAGCATAATATTTACTAGATAATTGATCTGAGCTATGTTACGAGTTAAATCAAATTTTTTTCTTGAATGTAAAAAAATATTGCTAATATTTTTTTTCTAGCAGAAAAAAATTAAATCATGTGAGGGTTTGCTTGATATAACTTTGTTGATTTTACTGGTCCAAAAACAACCCATACAACATGGAAAAACAAATTTTGATTAAACAGAATTTCAAGATGATATTTTTTCTGAATATTAAATAATAATATATTGGATTGACCTTTGACAACCTGGGTTAATGAGTCAAATTCTTGACCCGGGTTATGAGACTATGATAACCATGTAGAAAACAAATCAAAATAAATTATTAAACATAATTCTCAATCAACCCTATATTGAAGGATGGAATTGAAAAATAAATCAATTAAAAAAGAACTTAAAAAAACAACCCGGGTTAACATGTCAAACTTGCAACCTAGGTTATAGGACCAAGATAACCACATGAAAAACAAATCGAAATAAATTACAAATTTCAATATCTAACTAGCCTAGTATTGAAGAATGAGATTAAAAAAACAATATAAAAAACAGTTTAAGTTAATCCACCAAACCCATGCCGTGAGTCATCAGACTGAGATAATCTTATAGAAAAAAAAAAGTGACTTAACTTAACCTGGGTTAACTTGTCAAATCCGCGACTTCGTTTTTGAGACTGAAATAACTTCATAGAGAGAAAGTCAAGATAAATTATAAAGCTCGATTCTCAATCATCCTTACTGGACCTAATGTTGAATGGTGAAATTTGTAAAATTTTAATTAAAAAAATGACATAAAAATAAGCAAAGTTAACCCGAGTTAATTGTTAAGCACTATTATTGGTCATGAGATCAGGATAATCTAATGAAAAACAAACCAAAATAAATTATGAAGTCTAATTCCCAATTAAACACAATATTAATTGATGAAGTTGAAAAAAAAAATCAATTAAAAAAAGAAAAAAAAAAGGAGTGAATTAGGTTAATCCATGACTCGAGTCATGAGACAAGGACAATCCAATAAAAAGCAAGTATAATGTTGAAGGACTTGTGACCCATGTAATGAGACCAATAAAACCTCTTAGAAAAAAAATGACATGATTTAACCAAGGTTAAACAAAATTCATGGCATTGATTTTAAAACTAAGATATTCTCATAAAAAATAAATCAAAATAGATTATAAAGCAAAATTCCCAACCGACCTAATGTTGAATGTTAAAAAAAAAATTTAATAAAAAAACACAAAAAACAACCTGAGTTAACTCGTTGCATCGAAAAAAAAATGAAATTAAAAAAATATTAATTGAAAAAAAACACTAAGAAGAAAAAAAAAGCAAAACACTATTCCAATGAATAGTATTTTGTAAGGAGAAGTACAGTAAAACCCCCTTCTCTTTTAGTTTATAGTTAATTGGGTCTAATAAAATTTTTTAAATTTAATTATAGAATTGAAAAAAACAACAACAGTAAATGTACTAAATTTAAAGAATAAAACTGATAATTATAACTTGCAGAAAAAGAACGCTTGTCAAAATAAATAAATAAATAAATTATGAAGTTGAATTTCAATATAACACAGTGTTAAAAGACTAAATAAAAAATAAAATGAAAAATCTAGAACCAATCCGAGTTAACAAGGCAAAATCATGATTTGAGTACGGTTGAGACATTCACATAGAAATCAAATAAAAAAAATAAAAATTAAAGAAGTTTAAATTTTAATAAACCCAATATTGAAGGTTAGAATAAAAAAAAAACCAGTGTAAAAAAAAAGACTGATGGCAATCCAAGTTAAAATTTCATACATGTGACCCATGTTATGAGATCAAAATCATTGAATTGAAAAAAAAATATAAAGCCCAATTCGTAATCATTTCAATGTTGAATGATGAAATTAAAAAAATAAAATCAATTTTAAAAAAAGATCCAATGAAAAAAAAAAACAATTAAAAGAATAAGTACCAAATTTGACATAAAAACAAAACAAAACAAAACAAAATAAAATGATATAAAAGTCTTGAGCCAATCCGATTTAGCATGACAAATTCGTGACCTAAATCATGAGACCAAGTTATTCTCACAGAAAGCAAATAAAAAAAATATAAAGAAGTTTAATCTTTAATAAATTTAATGCTAAATGATAAAATTGAAAAAAAAATCAATGTAAAGAAAGATAAAAAAAAAAAACCAATATCAATTCGGGTTAACATTTCATTCTCGTAACCTAGGTAATGAGATCAGAATCATTGCACAAAAAAAATGATGAAACCCAATTCTTAACAAATTTAATACTAAAGGATAAAATTGAAAGAATAAAATCAATTTCAAAAAAGAAAAGAAATGCAACTAAAACAATAAGAACCAAATTTGACATAGAAATAAAATGATGAGGGATGAGATTGAAAAAATAAATTAATTAAAAAAATGATATAAAAATAGAAATAAAAATTAAAAGAATATAGATCAACTTCAGTATAAAAATCAAATAAAATCAAATATTAAAGGATAAAATTGAAAAAATAAATAATTTAAAAAAGGATTCAAAAGAAATAAAGAATAATGAAAAAAATAAGGATTACATTACAAATCACCAAACATGTGTCGTTCCATTGAATTCGTTGTCACTTGACGCTTCAATGACATAGTGTTTGGCCATTTTGGCCCCTAGGGGATATCGCAGGTGATTCGATGAGCATGGGCATCTCCCTTTCTTGGCTCATTCTATGCATACTTCAACCAATTTTTTTTTTTAATAATATTTTACATTTTGAAAATACCATATTGTTCTTGTTCCTAACTTTAGTTGATAATTAAATAAAAAAAAAATATCTGGATGCAAGCCTTAAATAATTATATTTCAAAGATAATTTAGGTATTTTAATTTTTAAATTAAAATAAAATTCTAAAAAATCCAATGGAGACAAGTTAAATGAAATTTGCGTTCAAGCATTATTTAGCAATCTTACTATCCAATAAAAATGCAAGATGATTGAGATTTCTTTGTTTAATTTGATAATAATAAATTGATCTCATGAAAAATACCAAGACCGTATTGCCTCTCAAGCTAAATTATTTGATTTTGTTTTAGAATGGCAAAATATTTATTTGAATGTTTAAATACATAATGAAATGCGAATGTAGACAAGCTTTTGTTTTAATTTTCATACAAGGCGCTGCTGTGGACCTAGAAATCATAAACGAGCAGCAGTTCACGTGGTGGTTGCAATATTGTCCTCATGTTTGCCTTTGCATATCAATCCAAACTTTTGTCATCGATCATTCATTGCTACATCACTTTATCACATCATGAAGAAAAAAATATTGAAAAAATCAAGTTGCTAAGGAAAAAAAAAACATATTTTTCATTAACATAAAAAGTAGAATATACAATCGTAAAAGTTCATCTCAACTGGTTAGGTTTTTTCTAAAAGTTACCAATTTGATTTTCATAAATCTTATAGCCACTAGAAATTTACATGGTCGTTAATTGCAGGGCATCTAAAATTAGTCGAGTTGCATGTAAGCTGGCTCGGACACCATATTAATAATAATAAAAAAGTAGAATACATGAATAAAAAATAAAAATTTTAACTAAAATAATACATTTTTTAATCTTAAAAACTAAAACCATGCACATTTAATTTAATTATCATAAAACTAAATACATACAATTTTTGAAAATGGGTCCACGGCTGGTTACAATTAATTGTGTTCTCCTTGGAATAGAATAAGCCACGAAGTGTCATAGGAAGGAATATTAGGATTGAAGAGAATTTGTGCCCTCCTCTCTGTTCCTCCTCTCTTCCTTTATCCTTTCTGCTTCTTCACCCATTCATTCAAAGAATGATTTGACGAAGCAAGTGACAGTTACATCTATATATCCTGTGGTTCGATGTTTGCCGCTTTAGACTTTATATCTTTAGAGAAAAGTTAATTTTTAATAATGCCGTGATAGATGACGAGATCATTTAATCAGGTGAAAGACTTGGATCTAATTATGCTATAGATGAATTCGGATCATTCAGTAAATAATATAAATATAAATGGAAGGACAAATTATATTTATATATTTTAGAATTACTTAAATATTATATTATTAAATTATTTTTTATTTATTTACATGGCTCTACATTATTGTTTTTTGCATTTCTGAGGTTATTTGTAATTATGAAATGTGATAATTTATTCATTGAGGTTATTGTGTTTGTTTGCAAGATTTTTTAAGCGGGACAAAATCTTGGGTATAATTTTTATATGGAAAAAATATATCCAAATTTTGTTAAAATTATAAAATTTTTAACTCTCTAAAATCATAAAGTAAATCAAATTCCGTATGAACAAAAACTATAATTTTATAAATTCTTTTAGGCTCAAAACACAGCTTTTGGCTTTTATTCGACTGTTTTTTAAAATATTTATCAAAATGATCTACTAATTGATGTCACGGTTTTGAACCATGATATTTGATTAAATGTTGCGTTTCTGAACTGTGACAGTTGATTAAATGTCACAATTCTGAACCACAACATTATAGAAATATCACGTTTCTGATCCGGAACATCTTGAAATTGTGTTTCTTCACCAAAAAATTTTCATCTTGTGCTATTTTGCTATTTATTTGTATTTTATGTGCTAATTGACTATCACGATCTGAATTCCAGATCCATACCTGGCAATGCAGGAGTGTTGTCGTAAGGACACCCCTGTCTACATTAAGCCTCAAACAAATATATATATATATATATAACACATCATTTTATAATCTTACAAAATATTATATTATTCAGAACTAAAGAAACCAAATGATAGTTTAAAACTTCTCACTATTACTTAAAATAAAAATAATAATTCATAATACTCATTACATTGTCAAAATCCAAACTTAATTAACATAGGATAATAATGGGACGTCTAATACATCAAATCAAAATTAAAAGCAAAGCCTCACGAAATAAGCAAGACATACTGACCGAATCTGAAGAAGCATGAATATTTAACAAAGTCCACCTGCTAACAAAAACTAAGAACCTGAAATAATATTAAAAATGATGGGCGAGTTCAACCAACTCAGTGAGGGAATAATATTTAATATACATTTTAGATATTATTAGTTTGCGAACCGATTTATCTTCATATGTGTGTGTGTGTGTGTGTGTATTATCATAAAATAATGGAATACATGTAAGGGATTATATGACATTTGAAAGTGACCATTATGGAAGGATCGATCACCATAAATTGATGCCTCTCTCATCAGCTAGGTATACAAGATACTTTGTGTGTATAGACTAACTACTCTCCATTAGCATGTAGTTATTGACAAGTCATATATCAAAGCACAATAGATATTCACATAATCATCAAGCAATATATATCATATTGAATATAATTTAGTTCAATATAATGTGAGTGTAAATTCAAGAATAAATGAGTACTTGACAAATAAAGCAACAAATATAAATATTCAAGAAATTAACTAGTTGTACTCATCATATAATCAACATAAATATTTATTTATATTACATGCATATTAAAGATTATCTAACTCGCTTGAAAAATATAGAAGTAAAAGGAATATCAGATGAAAGACTTGAAAATCCTTTTGAGAATCATTAGAACTACCTACAACAAATATATAAAATATGCTAAAAAACAATACAAATAAAAAACGCCAATGCATGAAATAAAACCGGGTTTAGTCTCCTAAGTTTAGGGACTTGAACAACAATCTTTAGAAATCAAGGACCAAAATATAATTTTACTAGAATTGGATGACCAAACTGTAAATGTCAGAAATACCTAACCATACTAAAATTTTACCCATAATCTATCCTCAATCCTGTCCATAATCTCAATTTACATTCTAGGGACCAAATTGTAATTTTTTCTCAAAGTTCAAAGACTAAACTTTAAATCTTCAAAATAGAGGGACTAAATTGATAATTACACAAATCAATAATCAAATTGAGATTCATCACCCTTAACCTCATAAGAATACTAGCAAAAATTCTAAAATACATTTCAAGGGTCAAATTTTAATTTTCCAAAGTTTAGGGACTAAATTGTAAAATTCATAAATCAAAGATCAAAATAAAAAATTTCCATCTTGAACCTCAAAACCATTCTGTCCATATTTTCTAGCAAAGCCTAAACAAATTTATTAACTCAAGACAAATCAATTAAATAAACCAATCCACAAATCCTTATTTCTAACCGTACATTCAAAATCAATCATTTAACCTTAAATCCATAATAATCATGAATCAATCTTAACAACATAAACTTTAAATCTTTATAAATCTTAATCTATTCTTTAATTCTTTCATAAACAAGCCATAATCCAAAGTAACATGAGAGGAAATCAGTTACTTACTATTTTCATCTTTCTTGAACCTAAAAACTGAAGATCAATAACTGAAATCCTTGGTTTGATGATGGAAGGGTAACAACAGTCATAAAAATTAGAAAAGATAAAAACAATTCTCTTGCAACTTTTTCTTATATACCTAGGTTACTTTAGATTGGGTTTGGGATGTCTAGGGTTTGTGTATGAGCTAAAAATTTGGGTTTTACATTGCCTAATTTACACATTTAAGAACCCATTAGTATTGATATTTTATTGTAATTTCCTTGAAGTTTCAATATTGCTAATCAAATTAGCTAAAATTAATGCATTATTGTGATCCCTATAAGATCAATCCCATCATTTGGTTGCTTACTCCCTCATGATGCTTTGTGTTGCTTAGTTATCTAAGTGTAAATTAATGTCTTTTTGTTATTGATGACATAAAAAATATACATGAATAATTTCATTTTAACTTGAACTTGTTAGTGTATAGATGCCACATGAGATTAATTTTGTTTATGTAAATATATTTAATTTATTAATAACGGCTTATTTATCTTTAATATTCATCAAATATTTGATTAATAAATCTAAAGTAAAGATAAAGTTTTTGGGACAAAAATATTTTACAAAAATATTTATAAAGTTTTTATAATTATAGGATTCATATTGCATCAAAGCATTGTTACTAAAATATTCTTGATTAATGCTCTATTAAGACTAGTACATATTATGTTCTTTTCTTTGTAAAATGAAGCATATGTTCTCATAAGCTGAGGTATAAAAGATACCCAGAACTAATATGTAGGTGCTTGTTAGATGATATACTCACTAAATTGACTCGCATGATAATTTCATACATAGAGATTACATGTGTCTATGGAAAGGTTTACGTGAAGGTTGTGTAAGTGATCTTTAAATTTGAGATCACCAAGTTATCTTATATAAAGAGTGCTATGTTTTGATCCTGCTATATGTTGTCATAATCAAGGGTAGAAAATGAATAGATATTGAATATAACATGAGCTATACAAAGATGTATAAATAATCAAAAAATGATTCGTCACCCTAGATGAATGGGGAAAAATGTTCCTTCCGTTCTTAAATAGTATTAATTGTAAATCCTTGTGCTGGGTGAAATTAGATTTGTAAAGAGTTTCAGATATTATTCAAAGAATCAATGATTATAGTGTTAAGAACAAACATGATTTGACATAATAGACACACTTTATGTTGTAATATCTAAATTAGAATATTGTTGATGAATGTATAATAATTACACTGAGAAATTGGTCATTAAAAGGTTAAGTTAAACAACTTATGACTTTTCTATTATTTGGGGATCATGTTAGGTTCCTAGATATTGTACTTGTTCTTCAAATATAAATCAATCAATTATTAAATTGATAATAAATTAATTTGTTTCATTTATCAAATTCTATTTTATTTAGGATTGTAATTTATATTTGTGCCTACTTATTAGAGAACCTAATGGGTCACACATATGAGAACCATTGATCATAAATTAAAATGAGATGATTATTCAAGTGTGACTTGATTATAAAAAAAAAGTTTCAAAAATTAAGGGCTAGAGTGTAATTTATACATGAAATTATAATTCTAGACCTAGAAAAAATCAAGTAGAGACTTAATTTGTACAATTCTTTTTGTTTGTATCTTTATTCTTTTGTAATTTGTTTTTTTTTCCTTTACACTTTTTTTTTTTTGAAAAATTAGTATACGAAGACTAAGAAAATGATGTTTTACTATAACAATTGCAATATTGTTCAATTCCTGTGCTATGTTAAAAATTAGCTTGAAATTTTATATGATTTTATTAATATATATGATCTTTAATATATTTTATTATATGTAAATATCGACCTTTTAATTCATGGTTATATTTTTACTCAATATCAAAAAACATGTTAATAACACCTACAAGTTAATTCTTTTACGTTAACAAAAAACTTATTAGACCTACAACTAGGCGAGTTAAATAGTCACATTAACACTTTGTTGTTTTGCATTTATTGACACAAATAGTTCTTCATATATTTACAAAGGGTTTAAAAGATTTTTTTTTTGGTGATTCGAGTTGATTACTGTTAGAGATTGGATATTTAATTGACTTATGATTTACGATAACCTAATATTAAATTAATTATTCAAACCCAATAAGAATATTGAATCTTGAGGTAATTTTTGTATAAAATTTAAACAATTTTATATCTATTTAACAAGATTCTTGAAACTTCTAAAAAAAAATTTAAATTTATCATATCTAGGCTTTTATCTTCAAGACAACAAAAAGAACGTATAATATAATTTCAAGATTAATTTGATTATTGAATTAGAAGATATTATAGAAAGATGTTATGGAGCATGAAATCAATAAGTTAGACACACAATCACAATCGAAGGAAAAATAATAATTAAGATGCCGTTTAACATAATTCAAAGAATTATGATTTTTATTTTGATTCATTATTTTGATGTAATTTTTTTTTTTATAACTCACTAGATGAGTTAAAAAAATTTAAGTTATGGAAGGATTTTTAAGAATGTAATAAAAGGTATAATTCATAAATTAAAAGTTATAATTTTAACTTTTGATTAAATCAAAATTTTAAATTAATTTTATAGCTAATTTTTAATTTATCTCAAAAGGTAATGCCAACTAAAAATATTTTTATTTTTATTTATTTAAAATTTTAGAAATAACTTAAATTTCGTACCTAAATATAACCTAAGTATTCTAAGATTTTTTTAACTTTGTTATTATATTATTGTGTTTTTCATATAAGAATAGACATGAAAATTTCATAGACAACAACACAAGAAAAATTATCAATATTATTCTCTAAAAAATTTCTTATGTTTCGTGTTTTTATATATATACACATGTGTGTGTGAGTGAGAGCTAGCTTGTAAATATGCGCTTTCAAAGTATTATGAATATTCAATGAGATTAACATACAAATTTTGTTATTGTTTTTATTAAAAAGTTTTTATATAATTTTTTGAATTTTTTTGAATTTTTCATATAATGACGTAAAAATTATCAATATATGTGTGTGTGTATATATATATATATAATTGAAATTTTTATTTCAAATCATGATAATTTTTTATTTTTTAGAAAATATTTTTAATAGAAAAGATATATTTTCATTAAAATAAAAAAGAAATACATAAATAACAAATAGAGTTTTGGCTGAAGAAAAAAAATACTTTTCTTCTTAATTCAAATTATTAAAATTCTTACAAATATTTACTTTAGTTGTCCTAAGTTTTTATTGAAAGAATATAGTTGCTAAGAAAAAAAACGTATTTTTGCTAAAATAAAAGGTAAAACACATGAATAATAAATAAGAATTTTAACTAAAATTATACCCTTTTTATCTTAAAAATTAAAATCAGGTACATATTTATTTTACTTATAATAAAACTAAATAAATATAAGTTTTGAAAATGGGTCCACGGCTGGTTAAAATTAATTATGTTCTCCTGGGAAGAGAATAAGCCACGACGTGTCATAGGAAGGAACTAGTTAGATACCCGCGTGATATCGGGTTTTTTTTTTGTATAAAAAATATCAAGAAAAAGCTAAGATCTAAAAATATTAGGTTTTTCTGCAAAGCTATATCCAAAAATCTTGAGTTTAGCTGTAATGCCTGATCCAAAAATAATATTTATAATATTAATAATAACATTAAACTTACATGACCTAGTAGGTCCAGATGCCATACCAGACCCAATAGCCTTGGATGAGGGTTTAACTGTAAGATCATGTCATAAAAGTGTGAGAATTAAATTAATTAATTAAAAAGAAAAAAAACTAATAGAAATAAAAAAACTAATGAAGAAAAAGAAAAAAAAATCTGAGTTAACTGGGTTAACCTTTTAAACCAGGTTAACCCGTCAAACCTTGGATTCATGTCGTGAAAGTTTGATAACTAAATAGAAAAAAAAAAATTGACGGGTTAACCCAGAATTAACTGGGCTAACCCGTCAAACCAGGTTACTTGTCAAACCCGGGATTCGTGTCATGAAAGTCTGATAACTAAATAGAAAAAAATTAAACATCAACAACCTAAACTAAATGAAAAAAAAAAAAAAAAACTAACAAAAAAACATAAGCCTATTACTAATGAGGAAAAAGAAAAAAAATCTGAATCAATTGAGTTAACCCGTCAAACCTGGGATTCGCGTCATGAAAGTTTGATAACTAAAAAAAAATCGACAGGTTAAACGAAAAAATAATTAACAAACTAACCTAAACGAAAAAAATTGATTCAAAAGGAAAAAAGAAAAAAACAAAATTCGGGTTAACTCATCAAACTAAATTAACCCGTCAAACTCGAGATCTGTATCATGAAAGTCTAATAACTAAATAATTTTTTTTCACATTAACAAACTAAATTAAACAAAAAAAATTCATTAAAAGAAAAAAAAACACAAAAGAAAAAAGTAAAAAAAAAACTATAATGACATAAAAAACAAAAAAAAACAAGAAAAAAAAACTAGAAAAAAAACACTAAGTGTTTCATTATGCACTGTGTGCATGAAACTAATATATAAAAGGCATAGGAAAAGCTATAGTAATTTTCCCATTAAAGTATTACTTAGTATTATAATCGACGAGAATTTGTCAAGTACAAGTCAAAATTGAAAATACAAGCCAGCTAGTTTTGGCCAGCTACAAGCCTACAACTACAAGCCGCTGTTGTGGACCTAGAAATCATACAAAAGCAGCAGTTCACGTGGTGGTTCCAATATATTGTCCTCACTTTTACCTTTGCATAACAATCCAAACTTTTGGCATCGATCATTACCTAGAAAACTAAAAGTCACGAGTGTTTACTTTAGCCCTATTCATAGTAAATTACATGAAGATTATATTTGTACTTTTTGTTCAAAAAATTAAGTGTTTTTTTATGGGGATGTTAATGTTTTTTTTTTTTTATATAGTACAAAACATATTGTTTTACAATGAGAATCAACAAAATATAGAATTATTAAACAAGAGTTTTCTTGACTTTACATAAATTTTTTAACAGTAAAAATATAAATCTGCCCCTAGAATAAAAAAAATATTGTGTTGCTGAATAAGAATGTTTTGAGGTTTTCAGATTTTACTATAAAGTACAAATATATTTTTAACCTTGAGAGAGACAAAACATGAGCTTAGCATATGAGGGTATTTTTATACTTTTGTATGGGTATTTTATGTAATTACCGGAGTTTTGGGGGCATTTTGATATTTTTCATATTTTTCAAAGTTTTTTAATGCTTAAAGTTGTTGTGGTTGTCTAGTTGTTTTGGAGTTTCAAAATTTACTGTATAGTGAAAATATATCTTTAACTTTAAGAGAGACAAAACATAAGCTTAGCATTTATGGGGTATTTTTGCACTTTTATATGGGTATTTTGATAATTTTTTGCATTTTTTATGAGTTTTTTAAAATGCTTAAAGTTGCTGGTGCGTGCTTGGTACACCTCAGCGCGTGAGTGGCATCTTTTCCATTTAGGCAGCACGTGTGACATCACCCGATGGATGCAACTGGTTGTCCGGGTGTTTTGGAGTTTTTAGATTTTACTATATAGTGCAAATATATCTTTAACCTTGGGAGAGATAAAACATAAGCTTAGCATTTAGGGGGTATTTTTGTACATTTATATGGGTATTTTGGTATTTGTTTTCATATTTTTTCAGAGTTTTTTAATGCTTAAAGCTGCCGATGTGTGCTCAACACCCTTTAGTGTGTGAGTGGCGTCTACACTAGTTAGGCGGCGCATGTGATGACACTTGGTGCATGCAACCGGTTGTCTGCCATCTTTTTAGATGCACTGCCATGGCCTCTTTCATCTGAAGTGGCACGTGACAGCTTATGGTGGTCGGATTGTTGCCGAGGTCATTTGAATTCCCCCCCTTCTTTTCTCTCTTTTAACATGTATTGTAAACCACTATCCTATTTGTTTCTTACTTTTCAATTTTAGTCATTATTCTATTAATTTCTTATTTTATTCATTTTTCATTTATAGAAGTTTTTATTCGTTTTAATTTAGTCTTTCAATTATAATTTCCCATATGTTTGATTTTTAATTAAAGTCCTTATTTTATTTAATTTATAATTTTTTCCTCAACATTTTGTTTAATTTTTGTTTTTCAATTTCATCATTTAATTAAATTTTTTGTTGTATCATTTTTGTCAATTTGGCCTTCATTTTTTTCCCTTTTATTAAAGCTATTTTCAATTCAATTAAACACTTCAATTGAAGATTTGTATCCCTTTAATTAATGTTTATTCTCACCCATATTGTTTTTGGATCCTTTTGTGTAATTAGTTTTTTTTTTTTTCCAGTTTCAGCTTTTGACATTTAATTTATTGGGAATTCATCTTCGTATGATCTTATTGTCTTGTATTAATTTTTTAATATTGGTTTTATTTATTATCTTCAAGTTTTTCTATGAGTTTATTCCGGTCTCATGACTTAAGTCATAATTTTTGCATGCCTTTTTTAATATAAGTGTTTTAAGTTGTTTTGTTTCTATTTTATTTTTCAAGGTATTATTCTAATTCATCTACAATTTTTTTTTATACAAATAAAGTTTATTTTTTAAATAAAAAATATTTATTTTTAAATTCTATTGCTGATGTGTTCAACCTTACGTAATATTTTTTATGGTGTGAGTTTATTCTGTCAGTTTCAATTGTGTTTATCTTTTAAGTCATGAGTTTTTTAGGATATGGATTTATCTTTTATTTATTTAAATAAATAAGTTCAATAAACAGAATTGAATGCATGTCTCATTTTATGTCATGAAATATCTTGTTCTTGCTTGCATAGGTTTTTCAATTTTCACTTTTAATGTTTTTATGTAAAAAAACACATTGAAGCAACCTGCATACCTGATATATTTTTTTAAAAAAACAAAATATAACCCGCAGCAAAACATTACCACATCATGCATGGATTGTACATTTTTGTGCTAAACTTGACCATTCCAATTATCTAAATCTGATGATTAGTTTATTTAAGAAGGGTTTTTTTTTTTTTGTCAAATTAGCATAATAAACTTAAAAATTTGAGGGAATGACATTGTTTGAAAAAGATTTGGTGAAATAACATAATTTGACCTTGTCACACTACAAAAACACATCAACTAAATGTTGCATTTTTGAAACACGACAACTATTTATAATGTTTCTAAAGAGCGACAATTTAAGATGTCGCGCTTCTGAAGGGTGACATCAATTAAAATTTAAGTGCCCTCCTAGGTCAATAAGCACATTCCAGACATAGCTTCTTTACAAAATGACGATGCTTCATTTGAATCTAACAAAAATTCACAAAACACTAATATTTGTCCCTCTAAACAACTAAAAATCAAACCTTTCCTAGTCTCAAAACATCATTTTATGTTTTTATGATGAAAATCTATTGTTTCCTTTGCTGCCTTTGCTACTACTGTCACTATCACCATCATCGCCGCCACCTCCCCAACCCTTTTTCTAGTACTACAAGCAAGTAAACATACTAAATTGATATGAATTTATGTTTGGTTTAGTTTAAATCTAATAATGTTTTAGGTTAAATTTAAGGTTTATTGTAAATTTAGGGTTTGTTGAATTAATGATAAATTAGTTAAGAATACAACCATTTAAGGTTTATTTGATATAATTGAACATGCAAATAACTAATTTTTATTTTATATAGTTGAATATGCAAATACTTTAAATTAATTATTTTAGTTAATTATGTGTTACTTTTAATTTAGGTTAAGTGGCCAAATTAGGGATTTTGTATATATTGTTGTAATCAATTAATAATGTAGTTAAATACACTTGATGATTTCATGCGAGGATGAATACAAGTGAATTATGATGAATTACATGTTCCATTGAATTGTTGATAAGTTGATGAATTTAGTATTTTCTTTGAAATATATTAATTTGATATGAATTTGGGTTTTATTTAATGCAATTGAGCATGAAAATATCAATTAGACTTTATATCATGAATTATATTTTATTTTTGGTTAAGGTTGCTTTAACATTAAAGTTTGGGAATTTGATTGATTTTGCTCTGAATTTTGCCAATTAGGGTTGGAGTAATGTAATTTAGTTAAAATTATGTCAATTTGATCAAAATCTGATTTTTATTTTTTTACAGAATGTCTAATAACATATAATAACATATTTATGTTATGTCATTACGATTACACTAGTGTTTTTGATATAAACAGTAGTATCACATACAATGAAGATAGTAGTTTGTTGTTAATTGATAATTTGGACATGCCATATGCAGAAACGAAAGAAACCATTTATCATGGATTTGGATGGAATTATAATGATATTGATGTTGAAATAACTTGAAAGTTTCAAATTGGTAAACATCAATATTATTGTCATATAACTGGTTAAAATAACATGTATGTAATTATAATTTAAATTGTTACGCAAAATGACAACATTATTTATTGTTGTATACATAAATGAATGCGATTACATGAACAAGTCCAACCATAAGTGGTGTACACCCTACCCTACTAGAAAGATATTGTTCGTTTTGGCCCACATGCCTCACGAATTTGTTCTTGGTAGCCACGTATGGCCTCAAAACACATTTTACTAGTCAAGGTGAATGTGCTCATATAAGACCCTCCCCCAAGTCCTCATCCACTGATGTGAGATATTATAATCCACGGCTCTTAAGGAGCCTGATGACCTCGTCGATACCATCGGATAGCTAGTGAGCCGGGCTCTGATATGAAAATGTAACACCCCGCTAGCAAGATATTGTCTGTTTTGGCCCACGAGCCTCACGAATTTGTTCTTGGCAGTCACATATGGCTCCAAAACACGTCTTACTAGTCAAGGTGAGTATGCTCATATAAGGCCCTCCCCCAAGTCCTCACCTGCCGATATGGGATATTTCATGTGGTCCATGCTGGTTTTTATACGTTAGTTTTCTTGACCACATCAAGCTGGACTATAACTTGATCCATGCATTGATTGGGCAATGAACATGTGAGACAAACACATTCCATTTTAGGTATAGAGAGATGACACCAACATTACAGAACGTGATGATTTTTCTTGGACTGCCTATTGATGGACAAGTAGTCATATTTACTGGTGTTTGTAATATAATTGTGTTATGCGAGTGATCATTTAGATTATCACTCCTTCTTTCTAAATTGAAAGGGGGGTATCATATATCTTAAGTGGATTGGTGAGATATTTTCAACACCACCAGATGATGCCGACGAAGAGCTCTTACAGAGGTACAAAATTAATTATGAATTGAATGTGTTGATTATTTGTTAAGATTGCGTTAATTATTATTATTATTATTATGATTCCAATTTCTTTGTAGGTATGCTAGAGCATATATACTCCATCAGTTTGACAATGTATTAGTCATTGACCTCACATGGAGATATGTTCATTTACTTTATTTGATGCTCCTAGATAATTTTGTTGCCATCATATAGCTCAGGGATATGCTATATTGACATGCTTGTACAAACATTTATATCTTGCATGCCTGAAATGGGCCAAATAGGTAAGTGAAATATTTGCTACTTATACATGTATGAATCAAAAAATTGTAAATAATCATTTAGATTTCATAATTTTATTGTTAACATGAAATAAACAAAATGTTTTTATTTAATAGTAGTTATGGTCGCGAGAATATCTTCATACGGGCAGGCCTTAGATTATCGTATATGATAGTCCATGTCGTACGTGTGCGGCGGCGCGGCGATCGTCCACCCTCAAGGAAAAATCGAAATATTTATTCCTTGAAAATAGGGAGAGACAAGGAATTCTTGTCTCTACAAGTGAAAATATGGACTGGGAGTCGCCACCTAGTATTCTGGTTACTAGGAACCTTAACTAGTCTTTAGAGATCGGGTACGGAGACTGGTTGCGTAAAGGGAAGGTATTAGCACCCCAACTACGCCCTACCTAAGGTAGGCTGCATTGTTTTAATGTCTGATAAAATCTAAGATCGTGTTGTGGTTTTTTTATTGTTCGGAATACGCATTACATGTAATATCATACCCCAGGTTCTATTGTCCAAAAAAAAAAATTAAATATCCGGAATATGCATTACGTGTAAAGTCATATCCCGGATACTAAGAGACAAACAAAATAAAATTTTTGTTGTTTTTTTTAAATTTTGGCCAATATTCTCTTGACTTTAATAAACTGGTTATTAAAGCCAAAATGCATGCTAAAACATTTTTTTTGGTGTATGAAAAATACAATATGAATTTTTAGCTTTGAGACACTTGGCCGTATGCACAAAAACATTTTTTTCTCTTGTTTTAATTTTTTTGTATTTTGTGGAAGTTTTTGACGAAAACCGGGTATTTTAATATCAGATTTTTGTATTTTTAACAACATAAAAAATACCACCAAATATTAATCAAAATGACATAAAAGTTACGTGGAAAAATTATAAAATGCTAAAACAAATATTTTTGATTTTTTTTTCTTTGAAATGGGCCGGATTAGGCCCAAATATATGGGCTGGGCCGAACCTGGCCCAAAGTATGGGGCTGGTTACTGTACACATAGTAACCGGGGTACTGTGTGTACAGTCCAGAGAATTAATCTGCGGGTACTGTGCGCATGCACAGTAACCGGCTACTGTGCACACAGTCACCCGTGAATTAATTAGCGAGTTACTGTGCAAAGCAGCACAGTAACTCGCTAATTAATCTTCATCTGCTGCAGAACGTAAACGTTCTGCATGCAGATGAAGCTGAACCAAAAAAACGACGGGAAAGGCTACCTGGAGCGGTGGTGATGCTGACAGCAGCTGATGCGGCAGGGGTGGTGGTGGCGGCGCCGGCGGTTCGCGGTGGCCGGCGGTTTTCCTTCTCTCTCTCTCTCCTCTGTATTTTTTCTGTTTTCTTCTCTGCTTCTTCCTTTCTCTTCTCTGCCTTCTCTCCTCTCTTCTCTCGGTCTTCTCCCTCTCTTCTCCTCTCTCTCGGTTTTTTCTCTTTTTCTTCCTTTCTTTTTTCAGCAGCCCTCCCCTGTATTTATAGGAAAACAGGGGAGGGAGAACGTGTTGGGGCGGCTACTGTTGGCCGCCCCCTCCACTACCTTCAATAGATAACAACGCCAGGCAAGTGGGTGAATTGTGGGCGTCTTATTGCGCCAAAGCCGGGAAAGAAAGTAGGTGAAAAGAGAAGAAAAAAAACGATTCTTCTCCCCTGTTCTCTGCGCGTACAGGGGAAGAAGACGATGGTGCCGTTTCAAAACGGCACCGTTTTGCGTTTTTTTTCGTTTTTTTTTTTGTATTTATTATTTTTTTTGTGGGGACCCAAAAATGGGTTACAACAGTTGCCCCCCTCTTTACAATGCTTACGGAGCAAAGATTTGTGCATAGTAAGTGTTGTAAAGATAAAATAAAATTGGTCTTCTGAAACTGGTCGTCTCAAAATTTGATTGACCTAAAACTTCAACCGGACCCAAAGTCCTGTGTGTGGTTGGGCTAAACTGAGATTCCTTTCGCCAAATCCTCTCTAACCAGAACCAAAATCCTATGTGTGGTTGGGATAGACTGAGATTCCTGTCGGCAATCCCCTCTAACCAGAACCAAAAAACCTGTGTGTGGTTGGGATAGACTGAGATGCCTTTCGGCAATCCCCTCTAACCAGAACCAAAATCCTTTGTGTGGTTGGGATAGACTGAGATCCCTTTCGGCAATCCCCTCTAACCAGAACCAAAATCCTGTGTGTTCAAACCCTTTGTTTTTTAAGATGGTATATTTTCACGGGCGAGCTGCCTAACACATACTTAATGTAGTCTATTTTCAGGGGCGACCAGCCCACACACTTACGCTGACATTGGTCTATTTTCATGGGTGACCTGGCCAAACATATAAGTAAAGAGTGGTCTCATTGTAATGGGTGACCTACCTAGATGGAAAAAATATGAAGAATTGGATGGTGAGGGCTTAAAGGCACACTCGAAAAGAGGTAGGGTTAGAAAAATGCACTACCAAAGGAATTGAGGGCTCAAAGGCGCACTCAAAAGGAGGTGAGGGCTCAAAGGCGCACTCAAAGGGAGGTAGGGTTAGAAAACGCACTACCCAAGGGATGAGGGCTCAAAGGCGCACTCAAAAGGAGGTGAGGGCTCAAAGGCGCACTCAAAGGGAGGTAGGGTTAGAAAACGCACTACCCAAGGGATGAGGGCTCAAAGGCGCACTCAAAATGGGGTTGAGGGCTCAAAGGCGCACTCAAAAGGAGGTAGGGTTAGAAAACGCACTACCTAAGGGATGAGGGCTCAAAGGCGCACTCAAAAGGCGGTGAGGGCTCAAAGGCGCACTCAAAGGGAGGTAGGGTTATAAAACGCACTACCCAAAAGTTGATGTTGAAACAATGATTGTCAATGTTGAAAAGCAAATGCATTATGATTGATATGCATGTATACTTACCTGAGAAATATAGGCCCCCATTTCTTCGTGGTGTCTTTCTTTTCTCTCAAAAGTTGTAGTGTTGGTAGTAAACTTCGATGGCTTTTCCACTTCTGCTTACTCGGGTTACATATTGTGATCTTGACCTCTGGGAAGGGTTTGATGTCATCATACATCTTTGTCCTTCACCCTTTATCTCAAGAGTTACCAATTTTGCCCGACATTTTCCTTAGAAAAGGAATCATGGAGCCAGCCCTACCATGTGTTTTTGATTGCCCCCCAGCTTGATCATGCCCCCTAAGTGTTCAACTTGGGTTTAGTTTGGGGTGAGGATATGTGAAAGTGGGTTTTTTGTTACAATGAAATGTTTTCATGCAAAATTTTTGGAACATCCAAGTTATTCCAATCACAAAAATGATTTTGACATTGGTTCAAAATAAACTTGTTCTAAAAAATTCAAGTGATTCCTATGGACAGGTTTCTTGAAGTGATGAAAGCTTTTTGCTTTTGGTTTAAAGATGAAGTGACATCTAGTTGGTCACAAAAGGTTTAAATTTCAATTTGAGGGTTATTGAGAACCGAATTGATTCAAAGCATTTATTTTATTTGCATGAATAATGATTTGACCTGCACGAGAAAGCACTGCCTACCTATCCAGATTGCTTGCCTTTGATCAGAAAGGGCTTTATCAGGTATATAATGTAGGCTTTGGCTATTGGTTACGAAGAAAATGGATATGTTGCAGGCTCAAAAGGTGTTTAAGGGATTTCAAGACTAGGGATCACTTGTGCTTGTTTCCTGACCTTTTGTCTTTTGGATTTGTTTTTTTCCAAAATAGTCTTCATGCCCCCCAGTGTCGGATTTGGGCTTTTCTCTTTGTTTTCTCCGTTTTTGTTTGGTTGAGCACAATCATATCAGTTGTTTGTATGAGAAGCTCAAATCTTTTAGATCCTTAAGATCTTCTTCTTTTCTTTTCTTAACCAATCACTACTTCATTTAGATGATAATGAAAGATTAAAAATTACATGATCAAATCCAGCACCCATCTTCACTGCTTTGTCTGGATGGGTAAAAACTCTATTATTTTGCCCCCTAGTGTGGGGTGTGATCCTAGTCAAGGTTATTTCCAAAAAACATTACTAGGCTCAAAATGGGACTGCAACGGATATTTTTTAGCCTTGTGAAAGGATTATCAAAGATGGCCTTTCCTCATCTCAAACTCATGCATTGAGGATCAATAGGTCTTGCTTTCATGCGCGTATGCCAAATGATTTATTCAGTCAAATAAAACTCAGCTTTTGAGTCATCTCATAGTGTTGTTTATCTTTGTTGTCTTTTTTCTTTCAAGTTTTCTAGGTATATGTGTACCTATTTAAGGAATCACTTGAATTTTCAAAATGCATTTGTTTTGGACAAATATCAACACGATTTTTGTTTTTTTGTACTCACTTTGGAGGTCCCAAAAAAATATCCTTGAAAACATATGAGATTAATGTATGGGTTTGGAAGAAAGGAAAACCAAAGGATTCTTCATGTTGTAGTGTTGTGAGCAAAGTTGCGCTCAAAATGTTATTTACATGTAATAACAACAAAGAAGAGTGTGATGTGAACACAAGAAAACACATGATCTTATTTCACAAGAGAAGCTCATTAACAGAGAAAGTCTTATTCAAAAGCATTAACAAAAGGAAATAACAAGGCAGGCTTCATTCCTCTATTTTGGCGAATCTGTTCATAGGCTAAACTCCTCTCAAAAGCTCTGCGTAGAGGACTCAAAGACAATGCGGAACAACACCACGGTCAAAAATTCAAGCTATCATGCTAGACCATTGATGCTTTCCAATTCCCCAAACATTTCATCCTAATATGCTTCAAGCATGATTAGGCAGCGGGTTCGTATTCACATTGGAGGTGTCTTCCAACTCTATCCAACCAGCCTTGATTAATTGCAGAAGCTTTCTCTTGAAGGCGTTGCAGGTATAGATGCTATGCCCAGTAATACCGGCATGGTATTCACATGTGAGTTCTGGCTTGTACCAATTAGGATAAGGTGGCTGCAGAGGTGTTAGAGGTTCTGGAGCTATTTGCCCAATGCTCAATAGCTTTTGATACATCTCATTTAGGGGTAACGGTAGTGGAGGCAGTTGTTCTTGAACCCTTTGGAAATTTCCAATTTGGCTTTTGGCTTGAAAGTTTTGGGGTTTAGGTTTTTGGATGTTGGCAATTTGGGATGGAGTATGGTAATTTTGGGATGTATTATTTTTACCCATGTAGCCATCTTCAACATGGTGAACCTCTTTTCTTTCGAAGCCTCTTTTCTCGGTTGGTGTAGAAATTCTACCACTCTTGACACCTTGCTCTATGCGTTCACACACTATCACGGCATCAGTGAATTGTTGGGCTGAACTACCCATCATATGTTCGTAATATGGTGCTTTGAGTGTGTGGGCAAATAAAGAGACCATCTCTTTGTCCAGAAGTGGGGGATGTACTTGAGTAGCTAATTCTCGCCATCTTTGAGCATATTCCCTTATGCTTTCTTTATCCTTTTTCTCTATATTGGACAAACTGGTTCTGTCGGGTGCAATGTCCATGTTGTATTTGTATTGCTTGACGAAAGCATCCACAAGATTTTTCCAGTTGCGAATTTTTGTGTTATCCAATCTCATGTACCAACTCAAAGTTGCCCCACTTAAACTGTCTTGGAAAAAGTGCATTAGTAGTTTTTCATCATGTACTACCTCAGCCATTTTATTGCAGTAGGACCTGAGATGAGTCATGGGGCATTGTGTTCCATTGTATTTGATGAATTCAGGAACATGAAATTTCTTTGGGATAACCACGTTTGGGACCAAACACATCTCTGCTGCCCATACCGGGTCATATAAGTCTACCCCTTCAATGGCTTTGAGTCTGGCTTCCAGCGCCTCTATCTTAGCTTGATCAATGCTATCAGATGACTTAGCCTTGTGGGACTCATTAGCAGATGCCTTCACAACTGTTGGGGATGGTGCAGGTGTCGTTGACTGCATAAATGTTGGATTTTGCTGAGGTTCTTGACCATGTTCGCTCATTCTTTCCTCAGGCTGAACTGAAGTAGGATCCGGATTAAAGGTGATCGGTTGATTAGAAGGACCTTCATCAGAGGTATTTCTTAGTGTTTGCTTGAGTAAGCTAGTGAGGTGAGCCACACTTATTTTCAGAGACTCCAACTCGTCGTGCAAATAGGCCTCACGTTGAGCACGCTTTTCATCTTCCATGTTTCTTGATGTAAAGAAGGATTTGCCTTGATGTAAAGAAAGATAGCGCATACAAACTAAAGACAGGGTCTATTCATGAATAGGTTTTCTACCTAGTCTCAAAAGGGTCTCTTGCTATCCCAGTGATCGCCCTCATGGAGGCAATATGGGGGCTTGTAGGCAATATGGGGGCTTGTAGGCAATGAGATGGCACGTGTACCAACTGTTACCAGTCTAAGCACTCAGCGAAGAGTTGGGGTTTACACAAACTTAAACCTTGACTAAAAGTCGTAAGGTAAGCTGCTAGTCCCCCACTTAACTTAAATTTTTTCAGTACAAACTCTCAATGAATGATGCATGACACAACGCCAGGCAAGTGGGTGAATTGTGGGCGTCTTATTGCGCCAAAGCCGGGAAAGAAAGTAGGTGAAAAGAGAAGAAAAAAAAACGATTCTTCTCCCCTGTTCTCTGCGTGTCTAGGGGAAGAAGACGATGGTGCCGTTTCAAAACGGCACCGTTTTGCGTTTTTTTTTTGTATTTTTTTTTTGGGACCCAAAAATGGGTTACAACAGTCCAGATTATAAGGATTGCACTGCATCTCTCACTAGGATAAATGTATTGCATTTATATTGTGTAATTGTAACTTTAAAAAAGACAATTAAATAGACATGTGTTTAATGCTAGGTGGTGTGCTGGATGAGTTTTTGAAAATAACTGAGTACATGTGCTTGCATTTTATCCGAGCGAGCTCGGTTGATAACATGCTATCCAAGTTTTTGTAAAACTATTTGTTTTTTAAAAATTAACTTTACCAAATTATTGTTATAACTATGTAACTTATATTTTGCAAGTCATGTAGACGCCTTATTCGGAAGAAAGATTGGTGGTTGCTCTGACTGTCTGTATTAGTGGGATGGATACATGGATATCAATGACTTAAGCTATATGACATAAGTAATGCCACATGACATAATAGAAAAACATGTTCTAATCGACAACGTATGTATAACAATACAATTATATAATTTCAAATATATTTCGATATTTTTGTTAACCATATTCAAACTTATATAATTTCACATCAATCACAGGTACTATTACATGAGATGGCATGCACTCGAGGTGGTGGATCATCTTCTCATATTAAGTGTCCATTTTTGGAAGATAATCAGAGAGAGCATTATTATGAGTATGTAGATAATCACTCACCATACATGCCTATTAGACCCTCCAACACTTTTGTCTTGTGGTTGCAGTATCAATATCAATTGGAGGATGTATTCACCGACACTGTAAGAATATTTAATTTAAATAAATTTTTAATTTATGCTTAATTTAATTATAATTAAATGTATTATACATGTATGTAATTATAATTTAATTTGTTATGCAAGATGACAACACTATTTATTGTCATATACATAGATGAATGCGATTACATGAACGAGTCCAACCACATGTGATGTAACACCCCACCCCACTAGAAAGATATTGTTTGTTTTGGCCCATATGCCTCACGAATTTGTTCTTGGCAGCCACGTATGGCCCTAAAACGTGTCTTACTAGTCAATGTGGGATATTACAATCCACCTCTCTTAAGGAGCCCGATTACCCCGTCGATACCATTGGACAGCTAGTGAGCCGAGCTCTGATACCAAAATGTAACACCCCACCCCACTAACAATATATTATCCGTTTTGGCCCATGTGCCTCACGAATTTGTTCTTAGCAGCCACGTATGGGTCCAAAACGCGTCTTACTAGTCAAGGTGAGTATGCTCATATAAAGCCCTCCCCCAATTCATCACTCACTGATGTGGGATACTACATGTGGTCCAAGCTGGTTTTTATACGTTAGTTGTCTTGACCACATCAAGATGGACCATGACTTGATCCATGCACTGATTGAGCAATGAAGACGTGAGACAAACACATTCCATTTTAGATATAGAGAGATGACACCAACTTTACAGAACGTGATGATTTTTCTTAGATTGCCTATTGATGGACGAGTAGTCATATCTACTACTGTTTATAATAGAATTATGTTATGCAAGTGATCATTTAGATTATCACTCCCTCTTTCTAAATTGAAAGGTGTGGCGGTATATGTCTTAAGTGGATTGATAAGACATTTTCAACACCACCAGATGATGCTGACGAAGAGGTCTTGGGGGGGTATAAAATTAATTATGATTTGAATGTGTTGATTATTTGTTAAGATTGCGTTAATTATTATTATTATGATTTTAATTTGTTTGTAGGTATGCTAGATAATATATACTCCATTAGTTTGGCAGTGTATTATTCATTGACCTCATCATTTATTTTATTTGATGCTCCTGCATAATTTTGATGTCATCTCCATATATAGTTGGGGATCTGCTGTATTGACATGCTTGTACAAATATTTATATCTTGTATGCCTAAAGTGGGCCAAACAGCTAAGTGAAATGTTTGCTACTTCTACATGTATGCATCAAAAAATTGTAAATAATCATTTAGATTTCATAATTTTATTGTTAACATGAAATAAACAAAATGTTTTTATTTAATAACAATTATGGTCGTGAGAACATTTTTATGTGGGAAGGCCCTAGATTACCATATATGATAGTCCAGATTATGAGGATTACACTGCACCTCTCACTAGGATGCATGTATTGCATTTATAATGTGTAATTGTAACTTTAAAAAACATAATTAAATAGACATGTGTTAAATGCTAGGTGGTGTGCTGGGTGAGTTTTTGAAAATAATTCAGTACATGTTCTTGCATTTTATCTGAGCGAGCTCGATAAATAACATGCTATCCAAGTGTTTTTTGAACTATTTGTTTAAAAAAATTTAACTTTACCGAATTATTGTTATAACTATGTAACTTATATTTTGCAAGTCATGTAGACGCCTTATTCGAAAGAAAGATTGGTGGTTGCTTTGACTGTCAGCATAAGTCAGATGGATATATAGACATTAGTGGTCCTGCTAATTTTTCTTGAGATCACATTTCAATCGATATCGATATGAATGATGCTTTGCACATCATTACTCGTAAGGGTAAAAATAATGATTACTATTGGTTAGGTCATCATTAAGCTTAATTATCACAATGGGATGCATAGAGGAATGAGATATTTATAGAGATGCATTATGTGATTATTAATGAGGAGTATATGATTTGGTATATGAGTATCACAAGTCGAGTTATGACTCTGGATCTTAAGCAAGTTCCTCCACATGGATATATGCATTACAAGCAACATGTGCAGCAGATTCAACATCATGTAAGTAATCAAGTCTTTTATAATGAATATATGTTAATCGTTGAGTTTTATATATTTATCTTTTAATTTAACATTAATATTTTATTAATATTAGGCTGGCTTCTTGCTATGGGAGGGTGAAAAGGCCATATTTATGCTTCGTAATATTGATGAAGCAAACAAGAGTTACACCTAAACGTCCTGTTAATTTAATGTTTGTCGCTTTGGACTTGATATATTTGGAGAGAGGTTAACACTTGATTATGAAATGTGAGGATCTATTTTGAATTTAATTAAAATTTATTGATTGGGTTATCATGTTTTTTGAAGCGAGATAAAATTTTGGGTATACTTTTTATATAGGAAAACTTATCCAAATTTTGTTAAAATTGTAAAAATTTTAACTCTCTAAAATCATAAAGTAAATTAAATTTAAGATAAAATAAGAATTATAATTCTATAAACTTTTTTAGGCTTAAAACACAAATTTTGGGTATTGTTTGATTATTTTTTTAAATGCTTATTAAAATGGTCTTTTAATTGATATCATGGTTCTGAACCACGATAACTTTAAACTGTATTATTTTACCAAAACATTTTTTTCATTGTTATTTTGCTATTTAATTGTATTTTATGTCTTAATGCCCAATTTACCCATTAAAGAACCCATTAGTTTTGATATTTTATTGTAATGTCCTTGAAGTTTCAATATTGCTAATCAAATTAGCTGAAATTAATGCGTTCTCGTGATCCCTATAAGATCCATCCCATTATTTGGCTGCTTCCTCCCTCATGATGCTTCGTGTTGCTTCGTTTTCCAGGTGTAAAGTGATGTCCTCTTGCTGTTTACAGCACAAAGCATCACGGATACTTGCATTGCATATTGCATTTTAACCTGTACTAATATTTTTAATGGAAAAGACATATTTTCATCAAAATAAAAAAGAAATACATTTTTCTTCTTAATTTAAATTATTAAGATTCTTATAAATATTTATTTTAGTTCTCCTAAGTTCTTATTGAAAGACTAAAGTTCCCATGAAAAAAAAACATATTTTCGTTAAAATAAGAAGTAGAATACATATTTTTTTGTCTTAAAAACTAAAACCATGCACATATTTATTTTAATTATCATGAAATTGAATAAATATAAGTATTGAAAATGGGTACACGGCTGGTTAAAATTAATTATGTTCTTCTCCTGGGAAAAGAATAAGCCACGAAGTGTCATAGGAAGGAATATTAGCATTGAAGAGAATTTGTCCTCTCCTCTCTGTTCCTACTCTTCTTTTATCCTTTCTGCTTCTTCTCCCATTCACTCAAAGATCTCTTATGATACATACCATCCATCCCTACGTACATTTATCCTCTCATACAACAAAAGCTGAAGAGCATCTTCCCAACCAGGCACAGGAAATTCTGTAACATGAATCCCTCTTATATAAATGAAAGAGCCACCTACCAACAATATTAAGTAGCCCTTATTCTCAAAATTGCTTCGCTACTCTTCCACCAAAATGAAGGCGGCCTCTTTTCCAGAATCAGTTCTTTCCTCAGGATTAAAAACATCCCAATTCGCTGCCGAATGCTGGTTCGACGACGCATGCATCCTTGATATGGACTACTTTGCTAAGACCCTAGCCGGAATTAAGACTAAGGGTGTCCGTCCAGACTTCATCGGTGCAATCATAGCTCATTATGCATCAAAGTGGCTACCGGACCTCTCTGGTGACCACCTTTCTTGTAACAAGGGGCTTGCGAACTTTGAAGAATCCCCGGAGAGTGTCACGGCTTTGTGGATGAAAAAGAGATTTTTCGTCGAAACCCTAGTGGGAATCCTGCCTCCGGAGAAGGATTCCATCCCATGTAGCTTCCTCCTACGCCTTCTCCGGATTGCAAACATGGTCAGTGTGGAGCCTGCATATAGAGCTGAGCTTGAAAAGAGGATTTCATGGCAACTCGACCAAGCTTCATTGAAAGAGATCATGATACCGTCCTTTAGTCACACTTGCGGGACATTGCTAGATGTTGAGCTAATAATTCGTTTGGTGATGAGTTTTGTTAATTTGGATGAGGTTGCTAGGAGTGGTGCTGCCTTAATTAAGGTAGCTAAGCTTGTTGATTCTTACCTAGCAGAAGCTGCTGTGGATGCCAATTTGAATTTATCAGAGTTCATTGCTCTTGCTGGTGCTCTCCCAGGTCATGCCCGTGCCACAGATGATGGTCTATACCGCGCCGTTGATACTTATCTCAAAGTAAGTACGTAGTCAAAAGTAGTAAATAATATTGAGTGAAATTTTCATTTTTTTCTCCAATTAACGCAAATGTGCACTCTGCTTGGTACTCTTAGCGAGGTCAGTACTGGTTGGATAAAAAAAGAAGATGGTAACACTAGTATAATTTCTTTTTAGGGTGGTCAAAACTTAAATTTTACGAGTTTTGTACCTAAAACTTAAGATTTTTATTTTTATTTTTTATAGGAGACACTATTAACGAGGTTTTTGTTTTTTTTTTTCAAGAGCCCGGCCCCTGCCAACCTCTCCTGTCCCCGCCCAGTACTTCTACAATTTACTTAAAAACAAAAAAATCTTCGCAGTATGAATTTTAAGGTCAAGGTATTTAGAATGATTAATTGTGATATGAATGTACATTGGAAGCGTTAATTCAAATGTTAAAATGTTTAGTTTATTACATGCAAACGAGTGTAAAAAAGTAGTAAATAGAGAAATGCTTGAAAATAGTAAACTTAAATCAGAACAATTAGAAAACAAAAAGTTCATATGAGTACCGATCGATCTAGTGGCCTTATATGTGGTTGCTTTTGTGTGGGGCTTCATCAGAATAATTAGGTGGTGGGGTGGGGTGGCTGCAGGGTAGGAGCCACCTGACACTGGCCTTTCTCCGATGTGGTCTGCAGCATGTGAAAAGGTAGTGTCAGTGTTGAATTATGTAGGGTTTTGTTTTGTATTGGCAATTTGGCACCTTTCTTTAAGCATCACGAGATCAATATGAACAGCAGCAATCATACACAGTAACCCCTCGATTCACTGTTATAAATGATGAATTAATTATCGCATACACAGAGACAACTATTGAGTCTAGACCAATAACCTTAGAATAGTTTTTCCTTGGATCTTCAATGTTCTGTGGCTCATGAAATATTGCTTTAGTATTTTTGAAGACGATGAATTAATATTGCTCTCTTCTGATCAGGCACACCCTGGACTGTCAAAGCAAGAAAGAAAGGCTCTTTTTAGGTTGATTGATAGCCGAAAGCTCTCTCAGGAGGCATCACTCCATGCTGCCCAAAACGAACGATTGCCTGTTCGTGCAGTGATCCAAGTCCTCTACTCCGAGCAAACCAAGCTCAATCGACAAATAGACTGGAGTGGGTCGTTCAGTGGAGCTAGAAGCCCCGGCTTAGGGTTTGAGGCTCCGGCTAGGTTGCTTTCGAAACGTGAAACGAGTGATCAACAAATGGAGATAAGGAAGCTGAGAGAAGATGTGTTGAGGCTAGAAAGCCAATGCTATGTGATGCAAATGCAGATGGAAAGGATGCTGGAGAAAAAGAAAGGGTTTTTTAGGTGGAAGAAGTTAGGGATTATGCCTAATTCATTGAGAAGCAGTAATAATGTTAGTATTGTTGAGAAGATTGAAGGGAAAAATGCAGGAGAAGGAGATGTAGGGAGTGGGATGCAAACTCCTGTGGACTTGAAGACTAAGCTGGTGAGAGGCAAAGGTAAAACTTCTCCCAGGCGGAGAAAATCAATGTTCAGCAATGCTACTTATTAGTTTGACTATATATGACCACAGCTACTTGGTTTTATGCTTGGCTGCTTCTAGCACTCATAGATTTAGGATTTTGCTGGTAATATCAAGCCTTAATTTACAAGCATTGCTATTTTTAATGGTTCAAGGTTTTTGCCACCAGAAAATTAAAAATAATTAAAATTGAATCACCAATGTCCTGCCTCTACATAACACCTGCATCTCAATTTCTTTACAACTATGGCCGCATTGGAACCTCAAGCCTGAAGAAATAGGTATGCCTTGATTTTTTTAATTTAAACTTTGAAATCAATATATATATTAAAATCATCCAATGTATGTCCTTGAACATGTTTGTATATACAATCTTGATATAACCCTATTTTAAAAGAAAATCTCGATACCCATATTCCTTAATTCAAGATGTTCTAGCGAAGAGATGACTAAAATACTTCCTACGCTACTAGTATATATATATATATATGAAATAAAGTTATCATAAAGTTTCTGCCTGTGAAAGTTATCAGTAATAAAATATCTTGACGCTCCTAAAAAATAAATATTCACTACCAGAAATTCGCTAAATACCAACGGACTCACCGACGAAATTTTTTATGTCGGTATTTTTCGGCCGAAATCACCGACGGAAAATATTCGTCGGTAATTACCGACCGAATTACCGACAGAAAATTCAGAATTAATGAAAAAAGGGCGGGTAGGTGGCGCGGAGGTTTTGGCGGGTGATTTTTCCGACGGAATCACCAACAGAATGAAAACCTGGGGCCTGTACGCGTGATGGGACCTGTTCACCGTAAAAAATACCGACGGAATCACCGATGGATTTGAAATGCCAGATCCGTACCGGTGACGTGACCGGTGCACCGTTAAAAATACCGACGGAATCACCGAGGGATTTGAATAGCAGGTCTGTGCGGTGACGTGTCGATTGCCCGTCAGAATTACCGACGGTTTCGCCGACGTATTCACCGACGGAATAAAACCGTCGGTAAGTCCGTCGGCAAAAGTGAATATATGGCCACTCTGCCGACACTCTCCTCCCCCATTTCTCCTTCTTCTTCCTAATCCTAACCCTCCCCATCTGCAAATAACCAGCCCCCCCTCGCCCCAAAACAAAAATCTTCCTCATCTCAGCACAACAAGTTGTATTTCTTGAAGTTTTGTGGTCACAACATCCGTGTTCTGATTTCCCAACGGATTTTATCATTTTTTGTAAGTAATTCTATCTTTTAAAATTTTAACATTTAAATGTCAATTTTATTGTTTTTTTAGTATATGTATTTTTTTTTTAGTAGATGTACATGTTTTATTGTTATTTCTCAAACAAACTTGTAGTATATGAATGTATAATTTTATACTTGTTATGGTTTGTTTTAGATTTTGTAAGATTGTATTTGTTTGTAAATTTTTAAAACTTAATTTGTAGAATTACCGAATTACATGTTATGTTTTGAAATAATTAAGAGCTTGCTTAATGGGTCCTTTTTATAGAGGTTCGATAGAAGTCATGGATGATCGTTCATGGATGTATCTAGATTCACCCCAAGGATTGCGGAGGATGGATTATTGTAACGGGGTTCAGGGTTTTATTAATTTCGCAACATCTATTCCCAGAAATTTTACTGGAGGCGGTATTAGGTGTCCATGCAGGAAGTGTCAAAATAAAAAGTATCTGCATCCAGATGTTGTAATGATGCATCTTCTACACAAAGGGTTTGTGGAGGATTACGAGTGTTGGTATGCACATGGAGAGGTATTTGTTAGTAATAGGAGAATGGGAGAAACGGTGGTTGGGTCAACTTCTAGTGCTAGCAACGTGCATGAAGCGGCAAATGACAACAGTAATCCTTATAGAAACATGGTTATGGATGCAATGAGAATGAATCAAAATAATGTCAATCAATGTCCAATCGTAGAAGAAGAACCTAATGCAGAGGCAGCTAGGTTTTTTGATTTGTTGAAAGATTCTAACGAACCATTATGGGATGGCTGCACAAACCACAGTAAATTATCGGCTGTGGCACAGGTGTTCACCATCAAGTCAGATCACGGGTTGAGTGAGGCCAGGTATGACAAAATTATTGATTGGGCAAGAAGCATTTTACCTGAAGGGAACAGGCTCAAAGAGAACTTCTATGCTGCGAAGTCCATGATGAAACCCCTCGGTTTAGGATACCAGAAAATTGACATGTGCCCTAACTTCTGCATGTTATACTACCTTGAAAATATTGAGATGAACGAGTGCATGACATGCGGACATTCCCGTTACAAACCCAGAACTGGCAGGGGGAAGACTCTAGTGGCATATAAAAAACTTAGATATTTCCCGATCACACCTAGACTGCAGAGGTTATTTATGTCACCAAGGACTGCTGAGCACATGACATGACACCAAACACACGATGTCGTTGATGGTGTGATGGTTCATCCTTCTGACGGCGAAGCGTGGAAACGCTTTAACAGTGTTCATCCTGACTTTTCTGCTGAATCAAGGAATGTTCGACTTGGGTTGTGTACAGACGGGTTCAACCTATTTGGGTCATTTGCTGCTCCCTATTCGTGTTGGCCGGTCATTCTCACAGTTTATAACTTGCCACCGGGAATGTGTATGAGGCCGGAGTTTATGTTTCTATCTACTATCATACCCGGTCCAAGCAGCCCGGGGCAGAATATAGATGTTTGTCTTCGACCGTTGATAGATGAGCTGGCGCAGTTGTGGTCCTCCGGATCTCTGACTTATGATATATCGAGGAAATAAAATTTCCTTATGAGGGCGGCTTTGATGTGGACTATCAGTGATTTTCTAGCTTATGGAATGCTTTCTGATTGGAGCACGCATGGGAAACTCGCATGTCCATACTGCATGGAAAACAACAAGGCATTCACGCTAGCAAACGGAGGTAAAGCTTCTTTTTTTGACTGTCACCGTCGCTTCTTGCCACTTAATCACAGGTTCAGAAAGAACAGAAAATATTTCTTTGTTGGTAGAGTTGAAAAAGATGTTGCATCCCCGCGTCTTTCTGGTGAAGAATTGCATCATGTTGTATCAGAGTACGGTGACATTGTGTTTGGCCTTCAATCAGGTAAGCAAAAGTTTCCTGGTTTTGGTTTGACCCATAATTGGGTAAAGCGAAGTATCTTTTGGGAGCTTCCGTATTGGAAGACTAATCTTCTCCGCCATAACCTTGACGTCATGCACATCGAAAAGAACGTGTTTGAGAATATTTTCAACACCGTCATGGATGTGAAGGGGAAGACAAAGGACAACATGAAGGCTAGATTGGATATAGCTTTATACTGTAACTGTAAAAATATGGAGTTAGTTTATGACGAGTCACGGGTTGCAAAACCAAGGGCAAGCTTCGTGTTAGAGAAAAATGCACAACTGCTAGTCTACAAATGGCTTAAGAGTCTGCGTTTCCCGGATGGACATGCATTGAACATATCAAGGCTTGTTAACATATAGGACTGTAGATTGTATGGAATGAAGAGTCATGACTGCCACGTGTTTATGCAAACACTCATCCCATTAGCTTTTCGTGATTTGTTGCCAAAGGGAATATGGGATGCACTAACGGAGATCAATCATTTCTTCAGAGATATATGCTCCAGCAAGATGAATGTTGAGCACATTGAGATGCTTCAAACGAATATCATCGAGACACTATGCAAACTTGAGATGATATTCCCTCCTTTATTTTTTGACTCAATGGAGCATCTCCCTATACATCTACCGTTCGAGGCAAAAGCTGGAGGACCGGTCCAGTATAGATGGATGTACCCATTCGAACGGTGAGATATTACAGTTGCAATGGAATTCATATCTTAAAGTATTTTCTATGTTTTTCTTATTTGAAAATACTTGAATTGTACTTCAATGCAGGTACTTGTTTAATCTAAAAAAAAAGGTTAAGAACAAGGCGCATGTTGAGGCTTCGATATCTGAGGCCTATATTGTTGAAGAGATATCAGCATTTATCTCGTACTATTTCGAACCTCATCTGATAACAAGAATCAATCGCGTTCCACGGCATGACGATGGCGGTGAAGTGCCTTCCAGTGGGAACTTGTCAATATTCTCCAATACTGGACGACCCACACCTAAAAATGCAGTAAGAGGAAGATATTTGTCGGAAATAGAATTCAAACAAGCACACAACTATGTTCTATTTAACTGTGATGAGCTGAGACCATTTATTTAGTAAGTCTATATATGTGTAATACTAATTAAACTTTGTCAGTAATATACTGTTAATTATATATTGTAATATCATACACTCATTATCACTTGCAGGCAACATCGACAATATTTGCTCTCCAATAACTCGCAGCTGACCGAATCCCAGATCTTTCAATTACAAGATGAACAATTTGCCACATGGTTCAGAACACATGTAAGCACTATCACAAACTCATTCTAACGTATGCATGTCATTACGACATTCTCGTTCATTTACCGTGTATTGATGTACATTTAATTACATATATTTACAAGGTTTATCAAATGGGAAGGAGTGCGCCCAAGTCATTGTCTTCACTAAGCCTCGGCCCTGAAAGAAAAGTTAAGTGCTACAACGGGTATTTTGTCAATGGATATGTTTTCCATACTGAAGAATACGGGCAAGGAAGAAAGACATACAACTGCGGTGTTTGTGTTAAGGGATCCACAAGTAGCTAGTTAGAAGTTGACTACTATGGTAGATTAGAAGAGGTCGTCGAACTGCAATATCATAGCGAGCAGAATAAAGTGTTTTTATTCAAATGCTATTGGTATGACACGACGGACAGAGGAATCAGAGTTGATCCGCACCATGGTCTAGTCGAAATCAACTCAAAAGCTAGACTCCGCAACATAAACGATGTCTTTGTTTTCGCAAAGCAATGTCAACAAGTTTATTACACATACACCCCTTCATTTAGAAAGGATCGTTCAAGAGTTGATTGGTTGTCCGTTTTAAAAACGAAACCACGGGGTCGTGTCGAGGTTGTTCAGGATGAGAACGAAGACACAAGTGTGCGAGATGAAGTCTTTCAAGTTCGTGAGTTGGTTGAACCATATCGAGTTGCTCCTTCGATTGAATTGGAAGAAAATTCAAATTTTCGAGTTCTCGATGATAGTCTTGTTGATATTGACGGAGAGGAGTTGAATGTTGTTCTCAGCTCTAGCGGACAAGCAAATGTCAATGAAGAAGATGATATCCATATTGAAGATTGCGATGAAGATGATGACAATTCAATTGATGAGGAAGAAGAAGAAAATTCCGACTAATTATGAAAATGAAGCCCTATGTAAAAAAATTTGTCTCATGTAATTTAGATTATAGATGATGTATTTTGTAAAACAAAATATTTACTGTTTAAGCAATGTGGTTATTGTGTTTATGTGATGGACAGTTTATCAGTTAAGTTTTTGCAGGAAGGTAAACAGGAAATACAAAGACAACCTTTCCTGCATAATGCAAACTTACTGACGTCCATACCGACAGATCACCATCCGTCGGTATCTCACAGAGATTTCGAAATTAATTACACGAAATGCCACCAACACCGACGACATTACCGATGACTTCACCAACAACTATACCAATGGAATAGATTCCGTCGGTATATCACAGAGAGTTCGAAAACAATTACAACAAAATGCCACCTTCACCAACGGATATACCGACGTAATAAAATCCGTCGGCATCTCACAGAGAGTTCGAAAACATGGCACCATCATCGACGGGAATACCGACGGATTAGAGCCCGTCGGCATATCACAGTAAGCTCAAAAATATTTAGAACAAAATGCCACAATCACCGACGGATTCACCGACAGATTTGTCGACGCTAATACCGACGGAATCCGTCCGTCGGTAATTTGTCGGTCACACATATTACCGATAGAAATACCGACGGACCGTGCGATTTCCAAAGTGTGTGAATTAATGCGCCTCTGAACTTGTCATATTACCGACGGAATCACCGACGGACGTCGAAAAATATGGAGGGCTTTTAAAAATTCGGGCGAAATTCAAAAAATACCGACGGATTTTTGACCTGTTACCGACGGAATGTTTTACCTGTTACCGACGGATATTAATTCCGTCGGTGATTCCGTCGGTAAAACTGCCCTATAAGTTCCAGCCCCCGCCGCTTCGCCTCATTTTTTCTTCTTCTCCCCGCCGCTTCGCTTCTCCTCCGTTTTTCACCTCAGATTTTTCATTTTTTCCCCTCAATCCTTCAAGACTTTCACCTTGAATCTCTAGCAAGATTTGGTGTTGTAAATCTTCATCATATTAAAAGGTATGTGTTTTTTTTCTAATTTATTTTATTTTATTTTAATTTAATTTATTTTTAGTTGTTTTTATTTTTGTTGTTTTGGTATTTTTTGTTGCAATGTAGATAAAGTTTTGAATTTGACACATTATTAAGGTATGTATATTTCGTTCCTTTTCTTGATGTAGGTTTTTTTTTTGAATTTTTTGAATATTTTTTGTTGTTGTGTTGTTAGAATTGTTATTAGTTAATTTAACTTAGAATTAGTTAAAGTTGAATATTTGAATTTTTTTGAATTTTTTGAATTTGTTGAATATTTGTTAATTTAATTGTTAGTCTATATATTTGTTTTTTTAATTTATTGAATATAATTTATTGTTGTATTGCCTATATAATTATTGATTAATTTATTGAATTAATATTGTTAATGTTGAATTTACCTTAGAATTAATAATTGCGTTTGTTGGAATAATTATCGATTTCCAATTTAATTTATTTACTTTTAATTTATTTTTAGTTGTTTTTATTTTCGTTATTTTGTTGTTTTGGTGTTTTTTTTGGAAATGTAGATAGAGTTTTGAATTTGTCACATTATTAAGGTATGTATATTTCGTTCCTTTTATTGATGTAGGTTTTTTTTTTTTAATTTTTTGAATATTTTTTATTGTTTTGTTGTCATAATTATAATGATTAATTTGTTGAATTATAATTGTTAATGTTGAATTATAATGATTAATTTGTTGAAGTATAATTTGTTGAATTTATTGAATTTATTTTTTGTCATATTTTTTATTGTTTTGAATATAATTATTGATTAATTTGTTGAATTATAATTGTTAATGTTGAATTATAATGATTAATTTGTTGAATTACAATTTGTTGAATTTATTGAATTTATTTTTTGTCATATTTTTTATTGTTTTGAATATAATTATTGATTAATTTGTTGAATTATAATTGTTAATGTTGAATTATAATGATTAATTTGTTGAATTATAATTTGTTGAATTTATTGAATTTATTTTTTGTCATATTTTTTATTGTTTTGAATATAATTATTGATTAATTTGTTGAATTATAATTGTTAATGTTGAATTATAATGATTAATTTGTTGAATTATAATTTGTTGAATTTATTGAATTTATTTTTTGTCATATTTTTTATTGTTTTGAATATAATTATTGATTAATTTGTGAATTGTAATTGTTAACGTTGAATTTATCTTAGGATTAATAGTTGAATATGTTGGAATAATTAGTATAGATTGGTTCAATTGGTTGTGGCTATTGTTAATATTTGCAGGTTTGTGGATTTGGGTAGTATCCAGTATAGGGGAGGTGCTGCCGATTTTTTTTTAACTTTTGAATTTTATTATACAATTGTTTAGATGCGCAAAATGAAAACCAGAGCTGGTCGTTCACGTCCAGTCGAATCAAGTTCGTCTAGCAGCGATGATGATGTTTCCTTAGGTGCCTCTCAAGAAGAGGCACCTACACCACCTGCGCCGTCAACCGATGCTGCCTCTTCCAGCGATGTTTCACATCGCAGAAGCGGCGTGCCTTCGCAGCGGAATCAATTTACCCGCCAGTACGAGGCACAGTGGAAGGACGATCTTTCAATGTAAGTTTGTTAAGGTTTTAGTTTTTTTTATATTAAAAAAAACAAATTTAAAACATAATTTATGAAGTAATCACAAATTAATTTCATTTCTTTTCAGGTTCACAAACATTGAGGCCGCCCGAGTAATATCATCGGCGTTTAAAGCGTCGATGGAGATTCCATTGTTTCAATGGAGTCAGATATCCAGGCATCCTGAATGGATGCCTCAAATCAATGCATGGTTTCGTAGATTTGAGGTTCGTGTTAATATATAATTTTCAGCTTATTTCTAATAAATTCTAGTTATAATTGTAAATAAATTATTAACATTTTAAAAAATTATTTTTTTATATACAGCATCGATTCTGCTGGGACGATGAACATGACACTGTTGTGAGGAGGGTCTGGGAAAATCACGCGGCAATTAGGTAACATCGAAAACAATACGACTTTTTTTTACATAATTATTTATGTTTCGAAATGTAATTTTTTCGTGCGTGAATTAGGTTGCGTGATTTTTGGTATGACACCCAGAAAAAAGCAAAAAAAAACAGCGAGGGATATGGGGTTCCAAGGCTGGAACGATGTTGCGGTTTGGAGGGATTTCAAACCAATATACATCCCGGAAGATATATGGCCGCACTATCTTCAGCATGTGACGTCTGAGCGGTTCACTCGACGCTCACAGTCCGGTGCTGGCAACCGGAATCGGCCAATTCATGGCTCGGTGACAACGCACACCAGCGGCTCCGTTCCGTTTTCTGCACATGCGAAACGGATGGTAAGATTAATTTAAATGAAATATATCGATCAATTAATTTGTTGTTAATACATTTTTTTCATTATAGGCTACGTCTCTTGGACGTGAGCCGAGCCCTATGGAGCTGTTTGTGGAGACGCACGTGCGAAGTCATGACCGCCAAAAGGGGACGCAACAGTTCGTTGACAACCGTGCTCAACATTTTGTGGTATGTTTGTTCAACCATTTTATTTTGTAAGTTATTATTATGTTTATTGAATTGAATATGATGATTTTTTTTTTCAGGAGACCTATAATAATCGGTTGAGGGAGAGATACAGGGACGATCCTTCGACCCATCCGGAATTCGATCCGGATTTGTGGATGGAGGCTGGATCGTCAGGTGGACCCGATAAAAATCGGGTTTACGGGCTCTCCAACACTACCGCGGCCAACTTGCGGTCGACCGGTACTGCTTCAACCTCTGGGAGCTCCCAATCTGTATCGAGCTCCCAATCTGAGTTTGTGGCCTTGCAGCAAAGGTGCGACCACCTATCAGAGGCATACACACAACTCAAAGAAGAGCAAAGATTGGCGAACGAACAACACAGAGCAGAGTCTGAACAACAAAGAGCGGCCTATGAAGAGCTTCGTCAAATGGTCATGAACATGACACAAGGTGGAACATGTGCGCCTAATCCTTTTTGGCCGCCTAACCCCCATCCTCCTCCTCCTCCTCCTCCTCCACCTTTATATTAATTTTTAATAAACATTATTTACATTTAAAATTTTGTTTAATGTTTTGTTGAAACACATTCATTTTGTAATGAATATTATTTCACTTTGAGTTTTTGTTGCTTAATATAAATTTTATTTGCATAATTGGTTTGTATTACCATTAATTTATATTATTTTTTCTAAATAATTAAAAAAAAATTAAAAAAAACAATTACACAGGGATTTACCGACGGAAAAACTCCGTCGGCATTGGACAGTGTCTGCCACCGTCACCGACCATCACCGACGGAACTAATCCGTCGGTATAAATTTACTGACGAATTTACCGACGGAAAATATTCGGTCGGTATCAAATATCACCGACACTTTTGCCGACGGAGTTAGGCCGTCGGTCTTTTCATAACACCGACGGAAAATATTTCGTCGGTATATTCCAAGCGGGAAACTTTTTTTTTTTGGCGCCCACGGTCCGTCGGTAAAAGTTATTCCAAGCGGGAAACTTTTTGTATTTCCGACCGATATAGCGACGGAATGTGGAATCACCGACAAAAGGTATTCCGACGGGAGTATTCCATCGGTAATATAGTCGGTAAATAATTTACCAATGAACGTTCTATCACACACCGACGGAATATGTCCGTCGGTAAAACTGTGAAATCTTGTAGTGATTTTTATATAAAAATTTGTAGTTAGCTTCGTTTAAAGAAATCTTTAGAGGTTTAAATTGTTAAATGAGCTTGTTCTTCATCTTTTATCTGGAATTTGAATATTAAGAACAACTACAAGAAAAAGAGTTCATTACAAACATACTAGTCCAAACATGAATGTGTACTTGATTGTTTTAAACTCAAAGGACAGAGATTTGGTCTCATTTAAGCCCACAACAGAAAGCTTTAGAAATTAATTAAGAAAAAAAAACTCTAAATTGTGATGGGAGCACAAGTATCCAATAAGAGAAATAAATAATAAAATTACAAGGAGTTGTAATGAAAATTGGTCTCTCATAAACAAACCCCAAATAATGCAACTGGAAGCCGAACAAAGGTGATGTTTCAAAATTCAAGGTTCATAGAAATAAGATCTATATGGCTGGATAATATATTAATTATTTAGTTCTTGCATTATGATTTATTTATTTTAGCTACGTGCTTGATGCAGAAAGCTAAGATGAGTGATAGCTTGATATGAAAAGTCAAGTACTTGTAAAAGATCGATTTTGATAGATATAGAAACTTTTAAATGCTCAAGTAAATATCTTTGTAAAGAAAAAATATAATGATATTTTAGAGAGAAATGCTCTGAAAATATAAATGAAAATATGTAGAGAATCATTTACCTATGTGTTTCATGAAGTATTTGTAGCCTATGAATCTTGTCTTTCTGTTTGAGTGGAGGGGCTGAACAATAATTATTTTCTAATAATATTAATGAGAGATAAATATCACTTACACATGTATTAATGAGGGATAAATATCCCTTAAACAAACATTAATAAAATGGAGAGTTGGTAGGTCATGATAGATTTTTTTATACACTTAAGGGTGCAAATAAAGTAGAATCTAAACTGTATTGGTTCGGTATAAAAATCAAAAGGGACTCATGGGAGGCTTAAAAAATCAAACTAAAAAAGTTGGGCTTAAGCATTCGTCTTGAGTCCGTTAAGGGCTAAAAATAGGTCCAAATATGCTGTTTGGAACCACAGATGTTGGCCATGGGTATGGAGCCTAACCTAAGAGGCGTGGGGCTAACACCTAGTGTTAGGGGAATTGGGTTGCACACCTAGCACCCCATCCAGGCATGCGCCTAGTGCCTAGGGTGCTGAACAGCACACCTAGTACGTATCTAGGGCACTAAGCTCCATGCCAAACAAGATTTTTGTTGGGCATGGGCTTGTTTCTTTCTGGGTTAGGTGTTGCCTGGCCCCATCTCGTAGTCTTAGCCTGGGGGCTGAGCCCATGGGTTGTTAAGACCGAACACATTGCCTAGGCCTGTGTTTTTTAGGCCTTCAAGGGTTTTGGACCTATTAGATTTAGGCTCAAGCTTAACAATTTTTTTTAGAAATAATTGATAAATGTTAATCTATCAGTAGCTCTCCAAGTCTTTATGATATAAATACATAAAGAATTATATAAAAGATACTCAGTTATCATGATGTGTTTGTTGATTTTTCTTAGCATGAGAATCAGGGTGAACCCTTTGGAAAATGTATTGTAGAAGCCGTATGTAAGGGCATGCACCATGATTGAAAAAATAATTTTGTCATATGAGAATACTTGGAGATAAGTTTATACTCAGAAAAAATTTTAAGTTTGGAAAGGGCAACCATGAACAAACCTATAATTAGAAAATCTTTTACTAGGCTAAGGGAACTTATGGAGGAACCAATACATATGAAACCCTTTTTAAAAGATTGAGGGGAACTTATACTTAGAAAAATTTCTAAGAGGTTAAAGGAAACCTATAAAGAAACTCATACTTAACAAAACTTTTAAGAGGTTAAAGGGAACCCATGAAGAAACCTATACTTAGAAAATTTCTAAGAGATAAAAAGGAACCCATAGAGGGTTTTCCATGTGATAACATGAGGCCTAGAAGCCTTGTATCGATCCAGGATCATACTGGATAATGAGAGATTAGAGATTATTTCGAGAGATAACGTGAGGCCTAGAAGCTTTACAAGAGAGTTGTACTAGTTTAAGACTGCACTAGAGAGTGAGAGATTTAAGATCAATTCCTGGAGATAGAGTGAGGCTTGGGAGCCACATTGAAGTGTTGTGTCAGTCCAAGATTGCACTGGAGAGCAGAAGATCCGAGAGCAATCCCTAGAGATGGTGTGAGGCTCAGGAGCCTCACTAAAAAGTCATGTCAGTCCAAGACTGGACTGGAGAATGATAAATAAGAAGTATATGTTAGAGGTATAATATTTTTATTTCAGAAATAAACTTACATTCATATTAAGGATAATGCATCTTAAGGTGATCTAAATGCCAATCATAAGGGAGATTTTTTCCTTTCATATCTTGGAAGGTGGTAGTTGTTTATCTTGATAACTTTAAATGAGTCATCTTATTTTGATTCAAAGGTGTAGTAAACCTTCATGACACACCAAGCATCCATGGGCTAGTCCCTCATGGTTTTTCCTTGAGAGCTTTTTTCTTTACTAGTATAATGATTTTGCTTGGAAAGTTTTTCATGTTGGTTATCTTTGTAAAAACAGGAAAGCCTATGCCATAACAAACTTATCTCTTTCACCCATATATAATTTTTCATATCTTTCTTTACTTTGAGCAAGATTTTGTTTGGTAAGACAAAGCTTTCTTCATAGAACATGCTCTTCTATCCCATTTATCAAGGGCACTGAGGCTACTAGCTCAAGCAACTCTTCTACCTTGGGCATCTCATTAAACCTCATCAAGTATGCTCACATGTACTCGTCTTCTAGTTGGGTAACACTAAATAACTTTGTGGTGCTTTTTATGCGAGTATATTGTTGTTGAGATGCATCACTAGTTTGGTGCAGGGGTCATTAAATCCTCTAATAGAGTTTAACTCAAAATTATTATACTAGACATACACAGACCTTTTAGTGGTCGTGTGGAAGGTTTTACACAATACATTATTTTCATGGATGACTAGTTCAAAGCTACCATACACATTTTTCACATGCTCTTTTGGGTTAACAAGACCATCATAGTTTTCCAGACTAATTTTTATAGAAATGTAGTTCATAGGGATTTGAGTATTCAAAACTCATTTGGATAAAAGAGATCCCCGCACCTGATAAGGAATATAGACATTCTTCTAGGATGTTCAAATACCAACCATTTCTCAATCTTTTGTTTGCTAAGCTCAATAAATCCTATAGAATATAGTGTGGAATAGTGGGATCAGTAACTGATGTTTATCATGCGGTTGTCAGGGGATGTGTTAGAGTTTTAAATTTGCACGAGGTATTACAATGGTGTGAGCAACCCCTAAAAGAACTTGGTGAGTGTCGAGGAAAAATGTTTTCCTAGATATCATTCTGCCTAGACTCCTCAAGGTAATGCAATTGCCTACAAGCACTTAAAGCAGCCGTTGACAGTAGCACATGGGTGTTTTGTGTTGCTGAAGGTGCCAAGACTTGCTAGGGAGTCAAGACCTCGTTTCACCCTCGGGTTTCTAGCACTGTCTAAGTAAGGACTTAAAATTGATTAATGAGTTATTAAAAGTTTGATTGGGCCCGCGATAACGATAACAAGTAGATTTGTTTAACATTCTAACCTAGGCGTGTCTTGGATATTTTCATTAGAATAGCCTGGGAATGTCAAAAACAAGTTTTAGAAATAAACTAATAGATTTTTATTATTATTATTTTCCATAAATGTTACCAATTGATGATGTTCCAAAATACAAGGTGTATTAGGAATAAGGTTTATGTGGTTGGATAATAGATTAATCACTTGGTTCTTGTAATTTGATTCATTCTTTTTAGCCAAGCTGAGTGGTAGCTTTATGTGGGAAGCCAAATATCTATAAATTAAAGGTTTTTTTTTTTTTTATAAATGTGAGGATTCTTAAATGCTTAAGTATTTTTATATAAAAAGAAAGTACAATAATATTATAGAGAGAGATTTTTATTAGGGATACATAGTAGTTAAGCCATTTCATGGATTGGCATGTATCTTGTAGGGATGAAGCTTCATGGAACGTGAATATACAGTAAAATTGCAGTTAGATTCTGGATAGGCAACCTCAATGTCATGCAGGATGGCTTATAATCGGGCTATGGTACATTACTGAGACCTGTACAACTAAAGTGTATATGTGCAAAGATATCTAGACCTTGATAATTGGCACACACAAGCATGAAACATGAATATACAAATCATCTTCGATGGGGGTTGACGGCTAGATGGAAACCTGAGTTTCCTCCATCCTTCTCAGGTGATTTCAAACAGTTATTTTATCATGTATGTGAAGTATGATCTCATTTATCTACTTATGATGTATGTAACTTTCGTGTCAGATCTACAAAAGAGCTTACTTGCAGTTAAATATTTTATTAAATGAAAATGGCATGTATGCCATATAATTTTGATAATTCCAAGTCCTATGTTTTCCGTAAGTTTTGTTGCATTCCAAGCTAGAATTTCTTAGTTTCACTTAAAAGCATCACACTATGTGTGTACTGAGTCTGCATGTTTTTTCAGTAAATCTTTGCTTTTTTGTTGAGGATCGAGGAAGCTGCCTCTAAGTCATTCCCATAAGCTGGGATTTCTTATCTGGATCCATTTTTATTTAGTCTACACCCAGCAATATGCGTGCATGCGAACCTTATTTTCACAGAATTATTCGCAAATGAGGATCTTTATTTCTGTGTCTTGAGTCAAGGCAATTAATTAGAGAGTATATTGTTGAAGGAAAAATGAAGAAAGCTGGATCACATTTATTTGCATAACAACAGGCTGTTATCAACTGATGCAGCCATTGCTGCACTCTATAATTTTGAAGAAGTAGAAAAGAAGAACAAATATTTTAAGGTACAATACTGATGCAGCCATTGCTGCACTCTATTAATTTTGAAGAAGTAGAAAAGAAGAAAAAATATTTCAAGGTACAATACAATGCATTGAACAAGGGGGAGTTCCACTTTCAAATTTTCACTGCTTTCTTGATACTCTTGATGTACAATGCATTGAACAAGGGGGAGTTCCACTTTCAAATTTTCACTGCTTTCTTGATACTCTTGATGGATGACTTGATGAAGCTGTTCCCTGCAGCCCGATCACCATCTCGTCGTCATCACCAGTAACCACGGGCTTTTTCCTGATGCATTCCACTCCCTTTCTCATACCCAAGATCAAAGATGTAGAGGATGGGATACGCCGCAATGTCCTGGCACTCTCAGACCTTGTAAGCACTCTTTCTTTTTGGCTCTCTATTTCCTTCCCTTCATAACTGTTGCTACTTGCAATTGCTTCACCACCAACACGACCTGGTTCTATCTCAATAATCTCTTCTACCATTTTTACTTTATCGTTTCCTTGAACACGTTTTGAGCTCCTGGCCTCCTCCTGTGGGAACTTTTGGTTCAGCTTTGTAATAATATCATCAGATGTGTTTGTTTCACAGCCGTTTGAGTTTTGTCGTTCAATCTCTTCTCCAGAATTCTCTAACAGAAATTGCAGCCACCTCTCTACATTTCCCTTTCCGCGTTGCTTTCTGCTCTCTTCATCCTCCTCTATTTCTTGGTCTTGGATATCTGGGAATTGAATTTTTTTTCTCTTTCCTTCACCTGTTTTCAGTGCCTGAAGCTTATACTCAATTGGAATTTCATTTTCCAGTGCACTGATTGATTTATCGTGCTCTTCTCTCATGATAGTCATTTCAGGTTGTTTGAGTTCCTCTTCAATTTCGTCTTGTTTTGCATCTTCGTTTGCAGGCAAGCCAGCTTCAGTTGCTTTCTGCTCCTCTAGAAACTCTCTGAGCTCCTTGTGTGAAGGTGTCCTTGTCCTTATTCCTGGTAAGTAAAGTACAGTTTTACTGTCTGCATCTTCAGGTAAGGTATCATCCATTCTTGATCTCTTCCTTCCCTGTTCCCATTCAGGCCTAATTTGTTTCTCAAGCTCGTCTCTTCGTTTGTATTTCTTGTGGAGTTCTTTCTCTGAAGCATCACAGATTGCCTTCTGTGCTTCAAGCCTTGCCATGAGTGCATGTGTTGCAGCCTGGTTCAGTCTCAGTTGTTCCTTATAAACAACACTCCTGCAATAATAGTTCAGAAATGCAACCTTTCAATTACTATACGACAAAAATAGAGAAAACAACCTTTTGTGTTGAGTAAAAAATCTTACTGGTGCATAGCATCACGAATCATCCTCTCTAACATAGTTCTATATGAAGATTGTGCCTCTGCTAGCCGCCTGCACTTTTCTGCCCTTCTCCTACGCTTTATCAGTGTCAATTCCAAGTCCTGAATAGTAAGCTTTTCCTCATCATCATTTCTCTTTATTTCATTAACTTCGTCGTCCAAACTCAGTATTTCAGCCTGCATCTTGTGAGCTGCTTCTTTTTGCTTAAGAGAATCTCTGGCCATGACAATTGCTTGATATGGATTTGTGACAAAGTCTAAGTTCTCATTTTCTTTCAGAACACCTGGCTTCATTTTTCTTGAAGCTAAAGCAACACAACCAAAGAACACAATACATTTAACTCATGAAATTCAATTTATAATTACGAATAAAGGAAAGGAAAAATGACGGAAAGATTGTAAAAGAGGAAGAACAGGGGAAAAAAGGAAGAAAAAGAAACAGTTATATTTAATATTCCTCTACTAACCTATTGCAGGAGAATGGGGCCTTATCTGCCTGTTGTAATCCAATGATTTCAAAGCCAGTGAAGAATCATATGATTCTCTTCGAGATACAACAACAGCAGCTGGAGCAAGGCCCAGTTTCTCTCTCGATTCAATGAAATGTTGTGGAAAAGAATGTGACTCTACTGTCTGGGAAGCATTTAGTTCCTCACTTTCTCCTCCTGAGAACAAAAATGAAAATGCCCTGTGCCTGCCATAATTTTGGAACCAAATTTATCATATAACTTCCATAACGTTGCTCAATTTGAATGCTGCAAAAGGTAGATATCGATATACACCCACCTGAAATCTGAGCTGGAAGAAGCAAAGATGGATAAGAACTGGTTCACAGAGATTCCCAGCTGAAGATCCCACCATGGAACGAGAAACTCCAACTTGTTATGCTTCCTCTTGCACACTTGCCGTTGTAGTATCCTCAGATTTCTTGGAACTGTCAATCCTCCCCCTACAATTCAAATGAGCAAAATCACACATTACAGATGTGTTGTATGTATTTACAGAGAGAGATTGAGAGATATTAGTGATTGATTATGTACTTGGGCAAGGGAACCAATGATCAATGTCCCAAGCAAGAGGAGAGGCTTTATCAGCATTAAAATATAGAACATTGCCGTAAGGATCCACTCGAATTACTGCAGGATCAAACCCAGCATTCCTAAAACCCAACACAGTAGCAAATAAATCAGATATCACCTCAATATATCGCCATAGAAATTATGGTATTTTGGTAGGGGTCAGAGCAGAGATGAAGCGGTTACCCTAGGTGATTAAGCTGCCTCCACAAGAGGCTGATAAAAACCTTGGGCTTGGCAGTTTGTTTTGCTTTTGGATCAATAACTGGAAACATCTGATCTAATTCCCTTGTTCTCAAAATCTGCAGAGAAAATTATGACCAAAGCCAGCTTTCCATCAAAATAGATGGAATGGAAAATCATATTCCTTGAAAAGGAAACTATCATTGTAAATCATTTCATAACATGAGCCAGAAAATGCGTTGCAGTAGCCAAATTGTCGACAATATTAATTCCTTAAAACCAATATTATCCAGAAATTCATGATCCATTTTGGTTGTCTAATCTTTTCTTTGATATCGAGTTCTAGCTTCAGGTTTAACATCTCAATTTCTTCCTAAAACTGCATCATCTTAGTAGAGTTTCTCACGAGAAACTTAGTGAACCAAAAGAAGAACAAAGAAGCTAAAAGAATTAAATTATCTATACTCATAAAGATTTTCTTTATAAATTCTATAACAAGAAAACAAAATCAAATAACAGAGGCCATATCTGTGTACTTCTAGTTAATCCCTGTAAAATTGAATTCATAAAGCGACTTTTCTCCTTCACTACAAACTAAAACAGAAAAAAAAAATACAAAAACTCATTTTCATCTTCTTCACCATTTTCCAGGAATCCGAACAGACTTTTCAAAAGGGCCATTTTTTTATTTTAAATTACCTCATGTTGCTGCATTGCATATGGAGTGAAAACGAAAGGAGGACCATGGGTATACGTCCCAACAACACCATGATCTCTACATAGCTTTGCATAGGCTCTTGGGAACCCAAATCCCTCATCGATCTCCATATCTTCTTCCTTGAATGCATAATCGGCTGCCATTGTTGTCTTCTTGAATTTGTTTCTAGCTTTCGAAACAGAAAAATTAGAGTTTCGTGGTTTCGTTGATTAGAAAGGAAGCTAACGGTCAAATTCTTTGTTCAAAAGGACTATCAGATTTTGGTGGGGTTTTGAATTATGGAAGTGCCACGTTGGCAAAATAGACGGTGGGTGTAACGGCTAGATAGGGTGTTTCCTGCTCGTAGGTAATTATTGTTTTTGCGGTGTATTTTTAAAAAACAATTAATATATTTTTTTTTAATTAATTTTTTTATATCTTTTTATTTTTTTATATACTCATATCAAAAATAAAAAAATATATTATTTTAATAAAATTTTAAATAAAAAATACATTAAAAATAGTCATTATTACAACATTAAACATCACTTTAATTTATTTTAAAGAAAAAAACACTAAGCTAAATATCTAAACAATACCAAGAAAACAAATCTCACCATATAATTAAAAAAAAGAAGATATTTTCATCTCACAATAATAATATTTTAGAATGGAAAATACAAAATTTAAACCAATCTTAATAATGCAAGCTTTGCATTATTAATTTCATGATTTTAGACTTTCTTAAGAGTATGATAATGGTTATTTTTTAAAGTATTTTTTGTGTTAAAATATATTAAATAATATTTTTTTTATTTTATAAAAATTACTTTTAAAATTAGCGCATCAAAACGATTTAAAACATATAAAAAAAATTAATTTTTAATAAAAATTTTTTTAAAAAATACATATATAACCGCATTTTCAATTATCTCTCAGTATAATTAAACTTAATTGGCAATTGATTATAGTTTCCATATTTAAATCTTGTTTCAATTATGAATGTACTAATTACTTGAATCGCCTTTTTAATTGTCATTCTTCTTGCTAATTACTTTTTTAAAACATTAGTATTTGGCTTCAAACTCAATTTCTTGTTCGTCAATTAGAGATTCAATCTGTATTCAAATATATAATCTTGGGAATTTAAAACTTTGTATTCTTGTTCTACAAAAGTGTATGACGTTGCAAGCTCCAAGTGGGGTTTTGCTAGTTGTGCTATCATATAGTTGAAAGGTCAAATTTGCATAAATAATTGGCCTGTACAAAGATGACATCTGCCTCCATAATTTTACTTTATGCTATGCCTTTTCAGGGTGTGGAAGAAATTAAATATATTAAAAAAAATTATTTTTAAAATAAAAAATAAAATAATAACAAAAATATAATTAATATAATCACCCCTTCTTTATTATCATTAAAACCTTAATTTAAATCATCTTCTTTGCTAGAAATTACTCTACTTTAACCAGCAAAGCAATTAAGAGAGCTTTTAGAAACGCGGTTATATCTGTGTTTTTAAAAAAATTATTATTTTTTGTTAAAAATTATATATGTATATGTTTTAGATCGTTTTGATACGATGATTTTAAAAATAATTAAAAAAAAATCATTCTAATACATTTAAACTTATAAAATATTTTAAAAAATAATTATAATAACAATTCTAAAAAAACCCATCTTGCTCTAACTTAAACATCCTCTGAAAGAAAAACCTACAACAAAAATTTTCAATGTCAACTCTATTATGCACAACCTCATTATAAATCTCCTTAATTAACCTATTTTCAGTAATTAATTTCTCGATCTCCTCCTTTTTCTCATCAATTACAAAATCCTATGATTTCCATTTCTCATAATCCTCATCATCCTACGTAAATTTTGATCTTCACTCTTAACATTTTAATAGATGAAATGATATAATTTACCCAAAAAGTAATAAGGTAAGGATAAAATAGACTAATCCAAGCCTTATTTTGCCACAATCTCTCAAAAGTTTAGGGACAACTTTTTTTTTTTTGCTCCTAATTTTTATTTAAATTGCACATAAATAAGTCTCTCAAAAACACAAAAATCATGTTTTTGCTTAAAAGAATATATAAATATAAATGTTGTGTTTTAGTATTTTCTTATAAAAATATATATTTGCATGTATTTTGAATTTAATAACCAATTTATTGAATTCATGAGAATTTAGCTAATATTTCAATAACCTCTTAAAATTTTAATTTATAAGAATTAATGATTAATATTCTAGTATAACTAATGGACCTATAAATATACTGGTATTTAAATATAAAAAATTAACTAGAAAATTCTTAAAATTATTCTAAATATTCATCAATTTTAATTAAGATATCTTCGCTTTCATTTTTTTAATGGTTTCATTCCATGATATGCTATTTCAATTCTTTATTAATTCAACCTCCCTTTCCTTTGCACACACGTGTCAGAAGTTCGTTGATTGATTATTTTTTCTTTTATATGGTGTAAGATATCTGAAGGGTTTATCTTTAGACAAGATTGAGTAAATGATAAAAATAAACCAGAAATGACTAGACATCTCAATCTTCAATGATTTTAGTCTAGAAGCTATGTGCTGCATCTGCATGATGTATTCTAGGGGTGTTCAAAAAAACCGACCAACCGATTAAACGGAAAAAACCGAGAAACAATTAACCGAAAAAACCAAACTGATAAAAAAATCGAATAAACCGATTAAAAAATACAAAAAAATCACTCGATCCGGTTTAATTTCGGTTTAAAACAGCTTAAACTGATTAAACCGAACCAAACCGGACCGGTTTAAAAAAAGGTATAAAAACAACAATTCCTAACCCTAAATCACTTTTCTCCTTTCCAGCCGCCACCCCCCTTCCCCTCTCCCTTTCCAGCCTTCCCTTCCCCTTCCCCATTCCCATCCTTCCCCTTCACCCTTCTCAGCCACCCCACCCTCTTCCCCTTCCCTTATCCTTTCCCCCTTCCCAGCCTTTCACTTCCCCTTTTTCCCTTTCCCCTTCTCATTTTTATAACCTTTTCCAGGACTTGAAAAGGGCTACCTTCGACAATCCAATCATAAGGAAGGAGAGATTCACTAGATGGGATAGAATGTAGTTGTTGTAACCCATTTTTGGGTCTTCACCTAAAAAATACAAAAAAATATATTATCAAAAAATATAACATTGAAAAAAAAAATGCCAGAGCGCCTTAAAAATGTTCAAAAATTGATTGAGGATGTTCAAAAAAATAAAAAATTAAATTTTGACAGTATATCATTGACTGATGCGAGCCCCGATGATAAAGAAAATTCAATTTGAGGAAGAAAAATGCAAAATTAGAAGTTTATGGACTCAATTAAATTTTATTGAAGGTTTAATTGAATTTATAGAGGTTTTAATTGCAAAAACAATTGATTTTGGAGTTATTTTGGGCTTTAATTGGAAGAAATTAATTTTCTGGGGTCAAATTATAATTTTTGGAAGTTAATTTGGTCAAATCAGGGGCTTAATTGCATAAATATTGAAGTTTAATGGCCAATTAGGGACTAAATTGAAGAAATCCGAGACCAAGGACGAAATTGTAAAACGCGCGCAAATTGAGGGCCTTCTTTGAAATCTGACTCGTTTTGGCGCCTTTTTCTTTTAAATGAAACGGCGCGTTTTGACCAAAACGGCGCCGTTTCATTCACTGTTGCAAAAAAAAAAAAAAAAAAAAACAGAAGCCCAAAACGGTGCCGTTTTGACGGCACTGTAGGTCTTCTTCTTCCCCTGGACGCGCGAGGCAGGGGAAGAAGAAGATTTTTCTTCTCCCTTTTCGCCTAACTTCTTTCCCCGTTTTTGCGCAATAAGACGCCCACCATTCGACACCCACTTGCCTCCTTTTTATCCGTTCAACGGATAGTGGAGGGGCGGCCAACAGTGGCTGCCCCACCACAATTGTCCCCCCCCTGTTTTTGCCTATAAAAACAGGGGAGGACCGAAGAAAAAAAAAAAAAAAAAAGAGGGGGAGAAGGAGAAGGATTGCACGACAGAAAGAGGGTAGAGATAGACGAGAGAAACAGAAAGAAAAAGAAAAAAAGAAGAAGGAAGAGATTCGGCAGAGAAGAGAACAAAAACAGAGGAGAGAGAGAGAAGGAAAACCACCGGCCACCGTGCCTCCGCCGCCAGCAGCACCGCCTCGACGCCACCGCAGGTACGCCATCTCGTTGCCCCGCCTCTGCCACGCTTTGTTTATGATCTGCTGCGCCTTCATGCAGAACGTGAATTAATTCACGTTCTGCAAATAACGAAGGGCTGGTTACTGTGCTGATGCACAGTAACCAGCCCGTTTGGGCCTGGCGGCCCAGCCCATGTAAATAGGCTTGGTCGGCCCGGCCCATTTTTTTGTTATAATTTATATATATATATATATATATATTTTTTTTTAAAAGCACATTTTCTTCTATCATTTTGCTTAATATCGTCTGTATTTTATATCGTAACAATATAAATCCGGTATTAAAATACTCCATTTTCGTTCCGTGGTACTGTTCACCCAATACTGTTCCTAAGGTACTGTTCACCTGGCCCATTCAAAAAAAAATCAAAAATATTTGTTTCATTTATAATTTTTCCTCGTAGTTTTTATGTCATTTTGATTAATATCGGGCAATATTTTTATGTCGTAAAAATACAAATCTGGTACTGAAATACCCGGTTTTCGACTTTCAAGAATACAAAAAAACAAATTAAAAAAAAAGAGAAAAAAATGTTTTTGTGCATACGCCCAAATGTCTCAAAAAAAAAATCATTTTGTATTTTTCATACAAAAAAAAAAAAAACAATGTTTTAGCATGCATTTTGGCTTTAATAACCAGTTTATTAAAGTCAAGAGAATATTGGCCAAAATTTCAAAAAAACAACAAAAATTTTATTTTGTTTATCTTTTAATATCCGGGGTATGACATTATACGTAATACATATTCCGGATATTTAATTTAATTTTTTTTTTTTAATAGAACTTGGGATATGACATTACATGTAATGCGTATTCCGAACAATAATATTAACAACCACAAACACGACCTTAGATGTTATCAGACATTAAAACAATGCAGCCTACCTTAAGTAGGGCGTAGTTGGGATGCTAATACCTTCCCTTTACGCAACCAGTCTCCGTACCCGATCTCTAAAGACCAGTTAAGGTTCCTAGTAACCAGAATACTAGGTGGCGACTCCCAGTCCATTTTTTTACTTGTAGAGACAAGAATTCCTTGTCTCTGACTATTTTCCAGGAATAAATATTCCGATTTTTTTTTCCTTGAGGGTGGAAGATCGCCGCGCCGCCGCACACCTGCGACAAAATGGCGACTCCACTGGGGACCTTGTGGACTAAGCTTTGTTTTTGTCTGATTTTTTTTATATTGTGGTTTGCATGTTTATTTTTTTAATATGCATTTTCTTTATTTTTATTGCTTACGCGCTTTAATTCCTGTACATATATATGTCAATGATTTAATCTGTTGAAACGAATACACAAGCCTTTAAGTTAAGTGGGGAATTTGCGATCTGCCCTATGACTATTGGTCGGGTTCAGATGCGTGAAACACCCAACTCATATTTGAGTGCCCTGCTTGGTAATGGTGGGCATACGTGCTTTAACTGTTCCTTGCAACGCCCCCATTACTGCCTTTACGAAGGCCGTCACTGGGCAGATATGAGACCTTTTTTTGAGACTAGGTAGAAAACCTACCTTTTTTGTCTCACATAATGATTAGAACGTAACCTTAGGATTTTTATTACTTTACAGTCATATATATTACTTTACTGTTATTTGCATGTTGCATTTAATCATGTAACAATCATCATTATAGGTTGAACTGAAATCATGACTGAGTATCAATCTTTTCACAAGTTTGGGCAAGAATCTGAGCTGACCCAGGTAGTTGAAGGAAACTGTCCAAGAATCAATATCAGTACATTACCCGAGATTACCAAAATAAATCACACAATCAATGACTTGGAGAAAATATGGCCCATAATGAGATATGTTGACGATACACAGTTTGAAAGGCGATATGGAAGAATTGCTCAACTAATGAGGCTACCCTTACAAACAACAGCAATCAAAGCCCTAGTAACCTTTTGGGATCCTAGTTATCGATGTTTTACTTTTGGGAGCATAGATATGACACCTACCTTGGAGGAATATGAGAGGATCCTGGATTTTCCAAATAAAAGCCACAGAATTTACCTCAGACGAAATTTTGAAGGCACAGCCGCAGAGGTGATAAAGATGTTAGGCCTGGGAATGATCAGTCAATGCAGAATAGCTAATGGGGGTTTTAAATGGAAGGTCATTGAAGCTAGGATGAAGAAAAATTCTGAGGAAGGTAGATTAGGAGACGAACGATACCGATTGGTGGCTTTTGCCATTTTTGGCCTCATATTGTTTCCGTCTGAAATTGGGGTCATCAGCTTGGAAGCCGCAAGCATATTTTTAGAATATGAGCATGATCAGATCAATCCCTCTTTAGCAATTTTGGTCGAAACCATGTTGTCACTCAACCATTGCAGAATAAATGGCAAGGGGGTAATGAGATGTTGTGTCCCTATGTTATACTTATGGATTATCAGTCATATTGAGACACCAAGGGACATCTTCAACAACTTCTGGTGCTTCGACCTTCGACCATTGAAAGTTACAATAGAGGAGACTTGGAGACATTGGGATGAGAAGGCATGGATAAAGAAGTATTCTACACTACCACAAAGCAACTTCAAATGGAGAGCACCATGGATGAACAACACAGTCTGTATAATGAGTTGTGGAAGCAAGGTATGGGTTCCCCTGATTGGTGTAACTGGATACATCAGTTATGCCCCAGCATTAGTAACAAGACAGTTAGGCGGAATGCAGTATGCACCAAGAACTCTGGGTTTAGCAGATTTCATGGGATTATTCAAACATCAACCATACCTCAAAGAAATGGAACTCATTCGACAAGACTGGGAAAGGCCTGTTCTGGTGAAAAGGGAAGAAGGCAGCATGTTTGACTCATCTGTCAGTCAGAATTATGCAAGTTGGAGAAATGGAAAGCTTCCTGAGGTAATAGAGTCTTCAACACATGAGCATCTTGAGTCAATAATGGAGCATCCAAAAAGAAAAAGGACTCTTCATGAGGAGGAACTAAGAAGACAGTTGGAGAGATGTGGCACAGACCTTGGCAAAAGCAAAAGACAGCAACAAGTCCTGGAAAAACAAGTAGAAGAAGAAAATATGATGAGGAATTGCTTAAAACAACAACTCGAAGAGAAAGAGGAGCAACTAATATCTTGCAAACAATGGCAGAAAAGAGCAGAGATAACTGAAGCAATAGCCAAAGGAAGCCAGGAGGAGGTGAAAGATCTCATAAGTGCAAATGACAAACTAAGTCACAAAAATGGGCTCACAGAAAAAGAATTGATCAAGATAAAGAAATCAATGAAAAGCAAGATAATTACAGATAAAGAGACATTGGATTCTTTGAAGAAAGAAAGGAGCGGTTTCATAAGAAAGATAAAAATTGAAAAAGAGAAGAATCGACAAGTCCACCCCGACATAGAAGAAGAAAGAAGAGCACGTGCCCAATATATGGTACAGTTGGAGGAAGAGAGAAGTATGAGAAAGACGGCCGAGGTGGATAGAAGAGATTACCAGAAAAGGGCCGAGTATTCAAAAGAACAAATAATGATTCTACAATCTGAGTTGGAAATACAAGAAAAACGGCTAAGAAGACATTATGGTGAAATAGAAAAAGAGTTACATGAGCAGAAGCAAGTGCGCCAGGAATGTCAAGATATTGACAGCTTTACAATTCAGATGAACTCCAAAATCGCTGAGCTAGACATCGAAAGAGAAGAATTACAAAGAGTCAGGACTATATTAACATTGTTTGAGACAATGGTCCGAACATTGGAAAGGAGCAATGAAGCCTTAAGGGCCAGCAATGAAGTGATAATCACCGATAACGCCTTGTTGCATGCAAAAATAAGACATATGACGAAACAGATTGGGCAAGTGGCTCGTTATGCGGAGAGGATGATGCAACAAGCTACCCAAGTTGGAAATAGTGTTACAAAATATCGAGAATATATGGGGGCTCTCATTTCATTTGTTGAAGACTTAGCTGATAAGGGGGATGCCTTGTAAAATAGTTTTTGTATTAAGTGCTGTTGATTTATACCTTTTTGTACAAGCTTCAGTTTCGTTATAAAAAGGTTATAACCTATCTTTCTTTCCACTTGAATGTTACTGATAAAGAACTTGGCAAATACTCTTTACAACAATCAGTTCAGCTTAGAAATCTTGCTTAAAGGATTACGAAAGTCATGAATCAGTTCATTAAAATATATATACGCATCCTACTTACATCATACATTTGTTTATAATATGTCATTTGCATATCACAGTTGAAACATAGGTCCCTCACATAAGGTCCATTACACCAGATTCAGAACAAGAATGAAACACGAAGAGAGGGCTCACCTAGAATCCCACTACCAGAGCGAGCTAGAATCAGTGAAAAGTGAAGTGTCACGGATGTCTAATCTGCTTGAACAACTGTTAAAAGCAAAAAGTGGGGAGGGAACATCCGCCCAGCCAGCTATGAGTTCACCCGTATCGCACATTCCCATAGCATCACCAATTCTGAGGGCAGATTCAGTAACAGAACAACATTTTGTACCAGCCATCCTTATCCGGCCAGCTCACACGCTACCCACCGTGGATTTAACGACGGATGGGCCTGTTGATAGTAGGTCAAGCAATTTCATAAGCCAAGATAAGATATCTGCATTAGAGGAACGGTTGAGAGCTGTAGAAGGAAATGATTGGTTTGACCCAACACGAGCAGCTGATGTATGTTTGGTACCAAACATTGTGGTACCAAAAGATTTCAGGATCCCGGAATTTACCAAATATACAGGCTTAGAGTGCCCAAACACGCACCTACGATCTTACTGCAACAAGATGGCTGAAGTGATCCATAATGATAAAATGCTGATATTTTTTTTTTCAGGATAGTCTATCAGGCTCTGCTTTAAATTGGTATATGAGGTTGGAAACTGTTAAAATTAAGACATGGAAAGATTTGGTGGAGGCTTTCCTCAAACAGTATAAATTTAACCTGGAAATAGCCCCAGACCGAACAAGCTTGATGTCCATGGAAAAGAGAAGCCATGAGACAGTCAGGGTGTATGCACAAAGATGGTGAGATGAGGCGACACATGTCCAACCTCCTTTAATCGAAACAGAGATGGTGACTTTATTCGCTAATACTTTTAAAGCACCTTACTATGAGCATTTAATGGGCAGCTCATCTCAGCATTTTTATGATGTTGTACGAGTAACAGAGAGAATAGAGCAAGGCATTAAAGCCGGGCGCATACCGGAGCCTCTAGAGAAAAAGGGATTTGCTGGAAGAAGAAGAGAAGGAGATGTTAACAACTTAGAAGGAGGGTATAAAGGCAAAAGAGTAAATTACCCAAACCCAGGAACATCTACCCCCCAATTCACCAACATGAACTTTACCAAACCCTTGTCCCCAAATCCAACCAACCGAATAAATCTCCCACCTAATATCCAAAACAACTATCAAAAGCCATATACCAGATATACTACTGAGCAATTACCTCCATTACCAATGCCTTTAAAAGATTTATACGCTAAATTGCTAAACATTGGGCAAATAACCCCAATCCATCTACCGCAAATCCAACCGCCTTTTCCTATGTGGTACAAACCAGAACTCTCTTACGAATACCATGCCGGTAATTCTGGGCATGCAATTGAAACTTGCTACGCTTTTAAAAGGAAGTTGTTAGAACTCATCAAAATGGGGTGGGTATCATTCGAAGATCCACCTAATGTCATTTCAAATCCATTGCCTAAACATACTGCTAGTAGTTCTGGAGTGGGCATGATAGAGATTGGCAATCAAGGCCAAATGTTGAAGGTATCCATGAAGAGGTTATACGATATGTTGTTACAATCAGGATTCCTAAACATAAGCACTACATGTCAGTTGGGAAGTGATAACTATTGTGAGTTCCACAGGATGGAGGGACATTATATCGAAGATTGTGTCAAGTTTCGCCAGAAGGTTGCAAAGATGCTACTCATGGGAGAATTGAGACTCGAAACCCTGGGGGGCAACCAGGAGGTGAGTATGATGGAAGGCCAAGACAAATTGTCAGAGGTCTGTAGAGTTCAACCTATGGCTAATGGGTTCTCAAAGCTGATCTTGACTAAACCTTCCTTTACAAAAAGAGATCACAGTGCAATGCCATATAACTATGTTTGTACCTCGAACATTCAAGCCCCTCTCCCTTTATTTCATTCTGAGGTTAGTGGGCTAACACGGAGTGGCCGCTGTTTTACACCTGAGGAGTTGAAGAAGGCCAAAGGAAAAGAAATGGTGGATCTTGATAATGAAGTAGAGGTGAATGAGCTAGTAACAGAGAAGGAGTCAAATGAATTTCTAAAGTTGATCAAGCATAGTGAGTATTGCATAGTGGATCAACTCAAGAAGACTCCAGCAAGGATATCCCTCATGTCCTTGATACTAAGCTCAGAGCCTTATCGAAATGCCTTACAAAAGGTACTGAACGAGGCATATGTACCCCAGGACATTGAACAAAAAACCATGGAGCATTTGGTAGGGAGGATCCACGCTTCGAATTACCTATATTTCACGGCTGACGAACTAAGTGCTGAAGGAACTGGGCATAACGAGCCATTGTATATCACCGTGAAATGCAAAGATTTCCTTATTGGAAAGGTGCTTGTTGATAACGGCTCGGCTTTTAATGTATTGCCCAAATATATTCTGAAAGAAATGCCAGTTGATGAGTCTCATATGAAGCCTAGCACTATAATGGCAAGAGCATATGATGGCTCACCTAGACCAGTCCTTGGGAATTTAGAGGTCGAGTTGTATGTGGGTCCACAAATGTTCCTAACCACATTCCAAGTTATGGATATCCACCCTTCTTATAGTATGTTACTCGGAAGGCCTTGGATTCATACAGCTGGAGCAGTACCTTCCTCATTACACCAGTGTTTGAAATATATCATGAACGGGATGTTGGTAACCGTCAAAGCAGAGGAAACAATCTTCATGGTAAAGAATGTGACCATACCCTTTCTGGAGGCAGAGGATTGCACGGATGAGAATCTTCATGCCTTTGAGATTGTAAACACTGAGTGGGTACCTGAAAGCACAGTGCTAAGAAAGCCGAAGATATCAGCAGCAGCAAAGATGGTCGTTCGATGTTTCTTGGAACATGGAATCCCATTCCAATATGACCGTATCACGGGGATACCAAAAAGGATTAAGCCAATCACAATGAGAGCTGTTGACCAAAGATTTGGGCTGGGATATAAGCCTAAGAAGGAGGATCATCGTTGGGCTGCCAATAAACAAAGAGAACGAAGAATGGCTAGAATCGAGGGAAGGGAGCCTGAAGAAGAAGAAATGGAAATCCCTCCACTGATGGTTTCTTTCCCAAAGGCAGCATATGTGATGCAACCAGATAACCGAGCAGAAGATGATATTCAAAGGATGGCAACTATGAGCATCAACACCTTGGAAGATGATAAGGAGGAAGGAAGTGGCACAAAAACAGTAGTTGAAATGGAAGATGAAGTGCTACCACAACTGATTGTTGAAATGGAAGATGAAGTGCTACCACAACTGACTGTGCATATTCTAGAAGAACTCCCCACCAAGACTTTTGTGCGAAGGTTAGCTGAAGGTGAAAAGTTTCAAAACTGGGTGACCCAAGAAGCTCCGCTAGTATTTAAAATGTAAACCCCTTGTGTTTGCTTTCATATGCTTTTGTTTGTTTATTTGCTTTTGTCATTCTAGTTGATAATCAAGGCTCATGATGTCAACTAGATTTTGTCTTTATCAGTGATCCCACTTTTATCATAATCAAGGAGATCATACTTTTTCTACATTCATCTATCATTTTTTTTTCTCTCTTCTCGCTTTTACATCAAACATTTTCCGCTTTCAAGAATCCTGAAAGCGAATCTTCCACAACATCACATACATTTAATATCAAGAATGAATGGCCAAACTTTAACGAACATGTGACCATGATGGAAGAAGAAGAAGGGGACAAAAACAATATCAAAGAATTCACAAAACTAGTAGAGCAACATGAAAAAACATGGGAACCTGCTGCTGAAGAACTTAAAATCATAAATATAGGTTGTGATCAGTCTAAAAAAGAATTGAAAATAGGGACACTGATTACGCCTAAGCAAACGGCTGAGTTAAGTGCTTTACTACATGAGTACTCAGATGTTTTTGCTTGGTCTTACAAGGATATGCCTGGTTTGAACACAAATATCGTGGTACATAAGATCCCATTAGAGGAAGGGTGTAAACCAGTCAAGCAGAAGTTGAGAAGAGCACACCCAGAGCATGGATCAAAGTGAAAGCGGAACTTGAGAAACAATGGAATGCTGGATTCCTAGAAGTTGTTACATACCCGCAGTGGGTATCCAACATTGTTGTCGTACCAAAAAGGAAGGGAAAATTAGAGTTTGTGTGGACTTCCGGGATTTGAACAAAGCTAGCCCTAAAGATGATTTTCCACTACCTCACATAGATATTTTAATGGACAATGCTGCCCGTAGTTCCACTTATTCCTTTATGGATGGTTTCTCAGGATACAACCAGATAAAGATGGCTATAGAAGACAGGGCAAAAACAACTTTTGTCACCCCTTGGGGAACCTACTGCTATAAGGTTATGCCGTTCGGTTTAAAGAACGCAGGTGCCACCTATCAAAGAGCTATGGTGACTTTATTCCATGATATGATGCATAAAGAAATTGAGGTGTATGTGGATGATATGATTGCCAAGTCAAAAGAGGGAGAAGATCATGTCAAAGTGTTGAGGAAGTTATTTGAGAGATTGAGAAAGTATGCATTAAGACTCAATCCTGCAAAATGTTCATTTGGGGTTAAGTCCGGCAAGCTGCTGGGATTTGTAGTCAGTGGGAAAGGTATAGAGATGGATCCTAATAAAGCAAAAGCCATCCAATCCATGCCAACCCCAAAGTCAGAGAAAGAGGTGAGGGGATTTTTGGGCAGGCTGAACTATATTGCCCGATTCATAGCCCAGTTAACTACCACATGTGAACCTATCTTCCGATTGCTGAGGAAAAAGAATCCTGGGACTTGGAATGAGGAGTGTGAAGAGGCATTCAATAAAATCAAGTGTTATTTGCAAAATCCGCCTTTGCTTGTACCTCCTACATTAGGAAGGCCTTTACTATTGTATCTGACAGTAACAGAAACAGCTATGGGATGTGTACTTGGACAGCATGATGAAACCGGGAGGAAAGAAAGGGCTATCTATTATCTAAGTAAAAAGTTCACTGAATGTGAGTCTCGATACACGGTAATAGAAAAACTATGTTGTGCATTGGGATGGGCAGCAAAACGATTACGACATTATATGTTATATCACACCACTTGGTTGATTTCACAAGTGGATCCATTGAGGTACATATGTAACAAGCCCTATCTTTCCAGCCGAATTGCAAGGTGGCAAGTTTTGCTATCAGAATATGATATCATATATATGACACGAAAAGCTGTGAAGGGGAGCGTGATTGCTGACCACTTAGCTGATAATGCTATTGAAGATTACGAGCCACTGGATTTTGATTTTCCGGATGAAAATTTATTATCAATAGAGAGAGAAGAAGAGATGACAGATTGGTGGACTATGTTTTTTGACGGAGCAGTGAATGTATATGGTAATGGGGCCGGTGCAGTGATAGTCTCTCCTGATCGAAAGTTGTATCCAGTTTCAGTGAAATTGCATTTTGAATGCACCAACAATACAGCTGAGTATGAAGCTTGCATTCTTGGTTTAGAAGATGCATTAGAGATGAAGATTAAAAAGCTGGATATATATGGTGACTCAATGTTGATTATCTGTCAGGTGAAGGGAGAATGGCAAACCAAGGAAGAAAAGTTAAAGCCTTACCAGGAATACTTGTCCTCACTATTAGGCAACTTCGAAGAGATAAAGTTCACTCACTTGGGAAGAGAAGGGAACCATTTTGCAGATGCTTTGGCTACCTTAGCTACTATGGCCACCATTGATCTCGGGCATAGGGTACAACCAGTACACATTGACATTAGAAATAATCCAGCTTATTGTTACTCCATTGAAGAAGAAATAGATGGGAAGCCTTGGTATTATGATATCAAGAACTTCGTGCAAAAGCAAGAATATCCAGAGGAAGCTTCGAAGATGGATAGGAAAACCATAAGGAGATTGGCTATGAGTTTTTATCTAGATGGAGAGATTCTGTATAAAAGATCATTTGATGGAACCTTGCTAAGGTGTTTAAGTGCAACAGATGCTAGAAAGGCTTTGCAAGAGGTTCATGAAGGGATTTGCTCAACTCATGCTAGCGGACATATGATGGCAAGGAAAATACAAAGGGCTGGTTATTTCTGGATGACATTAGAGAAAGATTGCATTGACTACGTTAAAACATGTCACAAGTGCCAGGTGCATAGTGATAGAGTCAACGCACCTCCGACCCCTTTGTTTAATCTGGTATCTCCATGGCCGTTTGCAATGTGGGGACTTGATGTGATCGGGCCTGTTAACCCAAAAGCCAGCAATGGGCATAGATTCATCCTTGTAGCCATTGATTATTTCACGAAGTGGGTAGAAGCCTGTTCCTACGCTCATGTGACTCAGAAAGTGGTAAAGAGGTTCATAAAGAAAGACTTGATTTGTCGTTATGGGGTGCTAGAAAAGATAGTGACTGATAATGCTCAGAATTTCAATGGCAAAATGATAGCAGAGCTTTGTACTAAATGGAAGATCAAACATTCAAATTCCTCACCATATAGGCCAAAGATGAATGGGGCCGTGGAAGCAGCCAATAAGAACATCAAGAAAATCATTCAAAAAATGGTAGTCACCTATAAAGATTGGCACGAGATGTTGTCATTTGCTCTCCACACATATCGTACTACAATAAGAACCTCGACTGGAGCAACCCCATATTCGTTGGTATATGGAATGGAGGCAGTAATGCCGTTGGAAGTTGACATCCCATCATTAAAGGTGTTGATAGATTCTGAATTACAAGAGGCTGATTGGGCCAAGGTGAGATATGAGCAGTTAAACTTGATCAGTGAAAGGAGGATAGCCACAATCTGTCATCACCAGCTTTACTAGAAAAGGATGGCCAAGGCATATGACAAGAAAGTTAGACCTCGTGTGTTCCAAGAAGGAGATCTAGTGCTGAAGAAATTAGTGTCTCTGCCGGGAGAAGATCGTAGCAAATGGGCTCCAAATTATGAAGGTCCCTATGTAGTAAGGAAGGCTTTCTCAGGAGGAGCTCTGAAATTGTCCAGAATGGATGGAGAAGATCTAGCTAGACCTGTGAATTCTGACTCTGTAAAGAGGTATTATGTCTAAATATGTTCAGTTTTCCCTTGAAATCAATAAAGTAAAGTTTGGCCATGATTTCTTTGTATAAAGAACCCTGTCATTGCATTAATCTCACCATACTCAGATTGTGCATCTTAAACGAACTGATTTTGTGCATGATTACAAGAAATGCATCATATAGTGTTCAAAGATGAAATTTAAGCAGTTCCTATTAAAGAAGTGACCAAACCGAAATAAACCTCAAAGCTAACCCTGAGATAAAACTTTGTCTTTACTAGCATTATTTGTTTTTACATGGATGAATGGTTAGTTAACCATCTCTGTAATCATACATATTTTTCCTAGGATAAGAACAAGGTTTATCAAACTTAACAATGTGCGTTTTGAGATGAGGAAAGGCCATCTTTGTCATCCATTCACGTTTCTAAATAATTTCATCCTTCGTAATCCCTATTTGAGCTGGATCGTTTTTTTTATTATCACAACCCTGACTAGGATCACACCCCACACTGGGGGCAAATAAGAGGTATTGAGAAGATACTAACAGAATCAATAGGAAAGGGAAAGTTTCAAGACAAAGATTAACGATGATAATAAAAAAAAAAAAAGAGACCGACTAGAGGGTAGAAAATATTGATACTAATATCGAACCCAAGACTATCCAAACAAAGCAGTGAAAAGGGATGCTAGAATTTCCCATTTAATATTTGGTCTCTTATTATCATCCAGACAAAGCAGTGAAGATAGATGAGGAGATTTGGTTATGTCTCAGTTAGCAGACACAACAAAGGCACTAAAGGCAACATTCTGAAAAAAAAAAAAAAAAAAAAAGAGAGAAGAATTACAAACTGTGGGTTTTGGTATCAAGAACGGAATCGTCAAATGACTTTCAAAGATGATTGATGAATAGTTGATCCTAAATCATTAAAACCCTTAAACACTTTTTGAGACCATGAAATTCGTTTTGTTTTTAGCCCATACCTATAGCCTACATTACAAGCCGTTAAAAGTCCTTTCTAATCAAGCGCGTGTAACTTGGTTTGATAAACTTTGATCTCATGACCCACATGGTTTGATATAGTATGGAAATTTGATGTGCTCTGTGCAAAACAAACAATGCTAGTATGAGACAATTGCTTTTATATATACAGCTTTTTCAAGTCTATGCTTGAACCCTTTTCAAAAGATTAAGCAGAAGGTCACTTTTGAAAAAAAAAAAAACGAAGAGCTTAACCTAAAGACAACAACATCCTAAAACCCGAGAAAACTAGTATTGGGAATTGCTTAAACAAGTCTTTAGTGTGTATGTTGACAGTACTTGTAGTCATGAACAAGTTCAAGTTTGTTTCGTGTTGTTAAAGATTCCTTTTCTTTAGGCAACCCTATCCTTTTCTATTATTTCAGACAAAGAAAAAAAACAAAAAAACCAAAAACAAAAAAAACAAAAAAACAAAAAAAAAAACAACAGCCTTTTATTTTGAGAAAGACAAATAAAACATTGGCAAAAAGAAGGTGATAGGGCGCCTAGTGAAGAAGTGGAGATTGCTTCTTTGAAATGTAATGGATAAGAAAAAGACAGTGCAAGAAACACATACCAACAAATTGCAAAAACACAAGACAAGCTCATACAAAGGAAAGGGTTTTACGAAACCTCAGGGACCTATGTTTCAATTCAGGTAAGAGGTGCATGCATTAGCATTACATTTTACACCATTGCATGCACAATTTGTTTTGTTTACTTGCTTAAGGAAAATATCTAAGTGAAGGTCCAACGAGTTTGTGGACACTTGACCACACTTCATTTTCTTTCCACCTGGGTAGGTCACTCATTACAATGAGACAGTTTTGATTAAGGGAATCAACACATCAGGTTGACTGAGCTACACATAGTTTTTTTTGTTCTGGTTAGAGGGGATTGCCGAAAGGAATCTCAGTTTATCCCAACCACACACAGGTTTTTTGGTTCTGGTTAGAGGGGATTGCCGAAAGGAATCTCAGTCTATCCCAACCACACACAGTTTTTTTGGTTCTGGTTAGAGGGGATTGCCAAAGGAATCTCAGTCTATCCCAACCATACACAGGTTTTTTGGTTCTGGTTAGAGGGGATTGCCGAAAGAAATCTCAGTCTATCCCAACCACACACAGGTTTTTTGGTTATGGTTAGAGGGGATTGTCGAAAGGAATCTTAGTCTATCCCAACCACACACAGGATTTTGGTTCTGGTTAGAGGTGATTGCCGAAAGGAATCTCAGTCTATCCCAACCACGCACATGATTTTGGTTCTGGTTAGAGGGGATTGCCGAACGGAATCTCAGTCTATCCCAACCACGCACAGGATTATGGTTCTGGTTAGAGGGGATTGCCGAAAGGAATCTCAGTCTATCCCAACCACACACAGGATTTTGGTTCTGGTTAGAGGGGATTGCTGAAAGGAATCTCAGTCTATCCCAACCACACACAGGATTATGGTTCTGGTTAGAGGTGATTGCCGAAAGGAATCTCAGTCTATCCCAACCACAAACACGATTATGGTTCTGGTTAAAGGTGATTGCCGAAAGGAATCTTAGTCTATCCCAACCACACACAGGATTATGGTTCTGGTTAGAGGGGATTGCCGAAAGGAATCTCAGTCTATCCCAACCACGCATAGGATTTTGGTTCTGGTTAGAGGGGATTGCCGAACAGAATCTCAGTCTATCCCAACCACGCATAGGATTTTGGTTCTAGTTAGAGGGGATTGCCGAAAGGAATCTTAGTCTATCCCAACCACCCACAGGATTTTGGTTCTGGTTAGAGGGGATTGCCGAAAGGAATCTCAGTCTATCCCAACCACACACAGGATTATGGTTCTGGTTAGAGGTGATTGCCGAAAGGAATCTTAGTCTATCCCAACCACACACAGGATTTTGGTTCTGGTTAGAGGGGATTGCCGAAAGGAATCTCAGTCTATCCCAACCATATATAGGGTTTTGGTTCTGGTTAGAGGGGATTAGCGAAAGGAATCTCAGTCTATTTTCACCATACACAGAGTTTTGTTTTTTAGTCAGAGGGGATTGGTGAAAGGAATCTCAAGAAGCCCAACCGCACATAATGTTTTGCTTTGATACAAAGAATAGCCGAATTGGTTTTCAAGCCAGTCAAGTTGGAGGAGTTTGGTGTCGAAAATTTGGTTTTGTCTATCTTTATAACACTTACTATGCAAAATCGTTGCTCCGTAAGTATTATAAAGAGGGGGCATCTGTTGTAACCCATTTTTGGGTCTTCACCTAAAAAATACAAAAAAATATATTATCAAAAAATATAACAGTGAAAAAACAAATGCCAGAGCGCCTTAAAAATGTTCAAAAATTGATTGAGGATGTTCAAAAAAATAAAAAATTAAATTTTGACAGTATATCATTGACTGATGCGAGTCCCGATGATAAAGAAAATTCAATTTGAGGAAGAAAAATGCAAAATTAGAAGTTTATGGACTCAATTAAATTTTATTGAAGGTTTAATTGAATTTATAGAGGTTTTAATTGCAAAAAACAATTGATTTTGGAGTTATTTTGGGCTTTCATTGGAAGAAATTAATTTTTTAGGGTCAAATTATAATTTTTGGAAGTTAATTTGGTCAAATCAGGGGCTTAATTGCATAAATATTGAAGTTTAATGGCCAATTAGGGACTAAATTGAAGAAATCTGAGACCAAGGACGAAATTGTAAAACGCGCGCAAATTGAGGGCCTTCTTTGAAATCTGACTCGTTTTGGCGTCTTTTTCTTTTAAATGAAACGGCGCGTTTTGACCAAAACGGCGCCGTTTCATTCACTGTTGCAAAAAAAAAAAAAAAAAAACAGAAGCCCAAAACAGTGCCGTTTTGACGGCACTGTAGGTCTTCTTCTTCCCCTGGACGCGCGAGGCAGGGGAAGAAGAAGATTTTTCTTCTCCCTTTTCGCCTAACTTCTTTCCCCGTTTTTGCACAATAAGACGCCCACCATTCGACGCCCATTTGCCTCCTTTTTATCCGTTGAACGGATAGTGGAGGGGCGGCCAACAGTGGCCGCCCCACCACAATTGTCCCCCCCCTGTTTTTGCCTATAAAAACAGGGGAGGACCGAAGAAAAAAAAAAAAAAAAAGAGGGGGAGAAGGAGAAGGATTGCACGACAGAAAGAGGGTAGAGATAGACGAGAGAAACAGAAAGAAAAAGAAAAAAAGAAGAAGGAAGAGATTCGGCAGAGAAGAGAACAAAAACAGAGGAGAGAGAGAGAAGGAAAACCACCGGCCACCGTGCCTCCGCCGCCAGCAGCACCGCCTCGACGCCACCGCAGGTACGCCATCTCGTTGCCCCGCCTCTGCCACGCTTTGTTTATGATCTGCTGCGCCTTCATGCAGAACGTGAATTAATTCACGTTCTGCAAATAACGAAGGGCTGGTTACTGTGCTGATGCACAGTAACCAGCCCGTTTGGGCCTGGGCTGGGTCGGCCCGGCCCATTTTTTTGTTATAATTTTTATATATATATATATATATTTTTTTTTTTTTAAAAAAAAAGCACATTTTCTTCTATCATTTTGCTTAATATCGTCTGTATTTTACATCGTAACAATATAAATCCGGTATTAAAATACCCCATTTTCGTTCCGTGGTACTGTTCACCCAATACTGTTCATAAGGTACTGTTCACCTGGCCCATTCAAAAAAAAATAAAAAATATTTGTTTCATTTATAATTTTTCCTCGTAGTTTTTATGTCATTTTGATTAATATCGGGCAATATTTTTATGTCGTAAAAATACAAATCTGGTACTGAAATACCCGGTTTTCGACTTTCAAGAATACAAAAAAACAAATTAAAAAAAAAGAGAAAAAAATGTTTTTGTGCATACGGCCAAATGTCTCAAAAAAAAAATCATTTTGTATTTTTCATACAAAAAAAAAAAACAATGTTTTAGCATGCATTTTGGCTTTAATAACCAGTTTATTAAAGTCAAGAGAATATTGGCCAAAATTTCAAAAAAACAACAAAAATTTTATTTTGTTTATCTTTTAATATCCGGGGTATGACATTATACGTAATACATATTCCGGATATTTAATTTAATTTTTTTTTTAATAGAACTTGGGATATGACATTACATGTAATGCGTATTCCGAACAATAATATTAACAACCACAAACACGACCTTAGATGTTATCAGACATTAAAACAATGCAGCCTACCTTAGGTAGGGCGTAGTTGGGGTGCTAATACCTTCCCTTTACGCAACCAGTCTCCGTACCCGATCTCTAAAGACCAGTTAAGGTTCCTAGTAACCAGAATACTAGGTGGCGACTCCCAGTCCATTTTTTTACTTGTAGAGACAAGAATTCCTTGTCTCTGACTATTTTCCAGGAATAAATATTTCGATTTTTTTTTCCTTGAGGGTGGAAGATCGTCGCGCTGCCGCACACGTGCGACAGTAGTGATGAAGCAAGTTCCTTTGTAGCTATTCCTTCTCCCTTTTCTAAAGTGACAGAATAGCCAAATGAATTGGCCTCCCCTCCTAGTTTTTGGGCTTTCTCCTTCCCCTTCCCTCAAAAGCAAGTGAACAATGGTTATCCAGCTCTCTCTGCAGATCGTAAGCCCAGAGGCAAGGAGAGCTTCTAGGAGTTATTTTATTGTGTTTAAATTATGTAGTTTGATTATTAATATACAAATATTTTTTAACATCATCTGAAAGGGGAAGGAGAAGCGGAAGGAGAAGGGGAAGCGAGTGAACTGGTTATCACTGTTACCATAAAACAGTCCGGTTTTTCTGGTTTTTTGGCTAAAAAACCGACCCGAACTGAACAAAACCGGTTCGGTCCGAACCGGTTCTCGGTTCGGTCCGAACCGGTTCTCGGTTCGGTCCGGGTTGTATTAATAAAGAATATTATTTTTCAGTTTGGTTGTATTTTTGAATTAAAACCGAACCGGACCAGACCGTGAACACCCCTAATATATTCATGCACACCTTCATGCCATTAAATTTTATAAAATATATTTTTATCATTAAAATATTTATTAATACCTTGTCAAAAGTCTTAAACTGATCTCGAATAACTTTGAGGTATCTTTCATTTTAGTATAATCAAGAATGGATCAACAAATATTTTTTAATATGAGAATTAATAAACATCAAACTCAAGTGATTAGATCGCTTCCGAAGATCATATGATTTTTTCTAATCTTAAATACTCATGGGCTTCAAAGGCTTTATCCCAGAAAGAACACCTATCTTTATAAATATTTATCCATGTAAGTTAATCCAAAAAAACAAATCTAACATGTCATTATAATCTTAGATTATAACACTCAAGCGATTTAAATTACTTTATAATGGGATTATCATTTTATTTGTGCAATAATTTTTTAGACTTGTATACAACTAGATATTTCCATGGCATCCTAATTAATTATTTAAATATAATAATTATCTTGTGGGTTGAATCATTACATTTTCATGATTAATTATAATTAATGTCATTAATTTTATGTAATCTCATAGGTATAAATTAATTGGTCAAATTTTGAATTTGCTTTCTAGAAATCACCAGTTCGAGTTTTACAAATCTTAGGGTCACTGAAAACTTATATGGTCGTTAATTTTAAAGCCCGTGTGATTAATTGAGAGACACGCAAGTTGACTCGAACATTAACGTTAATAATAAAAAAAAAAAGCATGGAATTTTACCAGCAAAAACATAATCAAAATTAAGAAATATATATGCCCTAGCAATAATATTCAATTAATTAAAAGCAGAAGGCAAAGAACACCTATCAGATTCCTCAAACACTAAAAAAATGTAGAAAGATCTTTATATAGTCTACCCAAATATTCCGAATCCTTCTTTCGTGTCAAAAGAAGATGTGTTACATATTTAATAAAAGTATACAACCTTTCACTATACAACTTTTTTTTAATAAAAAAAACTCATATGATTAATTTGTTATCTTAATATTAAATGAACAAGGGGCCACAAAATTAACATTTTAATTGAAGAATTAAAATGTAATTAACAAATTCTAGTTAACATCTTAAAAGCTTTCTTTTTTCCTTATTAATTGAATGGGTACGTTCTTGGATAATTGTAATTTAGCTATGGTCCGAGTCCACTGTTATGTCACCATGTTGGGTCCTAAGGTGTTATTTTCAAGTGTTAGCTGGATCCTTTCAAGGTAGTTCACAGTTTTAACTCTCTCTCTTTTTTTTTCTTTTTTTTTCTCTTTAATTATATCTCCATGTTTTTTCTTAATATCTCGCACAGTGTGTTTAACTTAGAGATATAATAATTTCTTTAAAAAAATATAATATTTTTTAAATATAAATCACATCTTTTAAAACTAAAAATACATATTTTTTATTTTAAAAAAAACATAAGCTACTTTCCGTCTAAACACACTCCGAAGTTTATCTCTATTTATTATATTTATATATATATATATATATATAATTTTATTATTATATTTTTTCTAATATAAACTTAATTTTTTTGTATTATTTTCAAGTTTTATTTAACATTCCAGTGCAATTATATTTTTTAAAATTTTAAATTAATTTTTAAGTTATTAATTGTTTTGGTGAATTGATGTGAAAAATAAATTTTAAAATTAAAAATTTATTATTTTAATATATTTAAAATAATAATTAAAAAGCGATACAAGTTACACGCGAATCACGGAAGGGTGGAAATATTAATTATATATCTCAACAAATTGTTAAGACAAAAAAATATTAACCATCGATTGACTTTCCACCAAAAACCACCACGACCCATTGTGCTGCTTTAACTTGACTTCAACTTCACTTCTCTCTTTCCCTCGACCTCGAGAAATCAAGATCCTGTTTCTTTCACCAACAACTGGGATTCAGCTTAAGTAGACATTTATACTTACCTTTGCAAGAAAAGGCCGCGAACCAAATCTTAATCCTTGCTTTCAGGTCAGTAATTTCCTTCAACAATCAGATTCAGTGATCCAGACAGTTTTCTTTTTCTTTTTTTCACCAAAAATAAACTTGAAATCGTATAGCTGCATTCTCCTTGTTGCTTTTGATGTTTCAATGTATCTCCAAACCTTCTTTTTTTTTTTTTCTTTTTTTGCTGAGCTATGTAGTATATAATATTGAAGCTTTGTGGGCTGAGTGCCAAAACTGCTATTTTTATTTACTCCCACTATTTTTGTGTTTTGAGCATCAGGGATATTCAAGTTCTGTGCTTTGGACCCAATTGTGTAGTTGGGTTTACCAGAAGAGTTGTGATCATGAAGAACACTGCATATGTTGTTGTTCTTGTTTGGAGCTTCTGTTGGTTGCCGCTGATATTTGGTTTCAGAAATTCATACACCATAGGTTCAACTGCTGTGTTTGAGTCTACAATTAGTGAATCTACTGTGAACTATAATTATGTTAGAATTGATGAAGTGAAGAAACATTGTGCTCCTTTTCTAGTTTCTGCTTCTGATTTGAAACATGAAGTTGATAGAGTGTATAATATTGAAGATCTTTATTTCGTTAACGGGGATTGGAGGCAGGAGGTGGGTCAATCCCCACTACTGCCATATATTGATCCAGGCATTCATAAAAGTAATTTTTCTGATTTCAAGACCCCACTGAACTTAGCTTCTTTCTGGATCATGGATGTTGATCGTTCCCATCGATCGAAAAAATCAGTTAGTGTGAATGGGCTCTTGGTTATGGGCACTACCCTAGATTCATTCAGGGACAAACCATATGATGGTAGCCCTCACTTTCAGATGTGGTCTGGTCACACACAGCTTTCCATTTCATTTCAAGGGATATATACAGAGTCTAAGAAGAATGGGGGTGAAAGAGTGATGTGTTTGTTGGGGAGCACAATGTTGCCTTCCAGAGAGTCCGACTCGAGCAATCCATGGGAATGGGCAAAAGCTAATTATAACCAGCCACCTCTTCTGCAAGATGATCAGATTCTGCTTGTTCTTCGTTATCCAATGAGTTTTACATTGACAAGTAGAGTGATCCAGGGGGAGATGAAGAGTTTAAACTCCAAGTTAAATCTTAAGTACTTTGATGAAGTTCGCATTTTGTCTCAACTGGGGCAGTCAGTGAAATACGAGTTTGGCTCTGAAAGCTTGGTTTCCAAATCGTGTGCTCCATATCCCTATAATGATAGATTTGTGAATGGTGGCATTGATATCTATAAAGGAACTGGATTTTGTGAAATTCTGGGGATAATTACTGGAGAAGGAGCTGGGCCTTTCACCATTGTGCCAAATTGGAGATGCAATGGTACAGATGCTTATTGCAGTAAATTGGGTCCATTTGTTTCAGACAAGGATATCAAGGCCACAGATGGGAGCTTTAAAGGCGTCAAGCTTGCTATGCAGAATGTTAAATGTGAGCAAAAAGCTGCTCCAGGAAATGCAAGTTCTGCAAGAGTTGCTGCTGTCTTTCGAGCCATTCCTCCACTAGAGAATCAGTATGCTGTGGCAATGAGATCCGGGCTGAGCAACATGACTGTTGTGGCTGAGGGAATCTGGAAATCTTCGAATGGGCAGCTTTGCATGGTCGGTTGCCTTGGATCAGTTGACTCGGATGGAAGTACCTGTGATTCACGAATCTGTTTGTACATTCCTTTGTCATTTTCCATAAAGCAACGGAGCATAATTTTTGGGAGTTTCTCCAGCACCAGTAGAATGAATGATTCATACTTCCCTTTATCATTCGAAAAACTAGTGCAGCCGACAGAGTTGTGGAATTATTTTAGGAAATCCCATCCATATTACAGTTACTCAAAAATAGAACAAGCTGGTGTTATCCTGGAAAAAAATGAGCCCTTCAGTTTTCAGACTGTTGTAAAAAAATCATTGCTGCATTTCCCGAAAGTAGAGGACACAGAGACATTAAGAACTGGTCTTTCTCTTCTTGCAGAGGATCTTACCCTCCATCGTTCTGCCTTTCCTGATCCACTCCCTCGTTCACAGCCAAAAATACCAACTCATTTTCAGATTGAAGTTCTCTCTCTTGGCCCCATGTTTGGGCGATTCTGGAATGGTTCATATGGAGATGAGGAAACTCTTTACCCTAATGAATCTCAGTATACCCAAAAACAACTTCTTATGAATGTATCAGCTCAGATTACGCTTGATGGAGAAGTTTATAGCAATTTTTCTGTGCTTTTTCTGGAAGGCCTGTATGATACTCTTGTTGGGAAGATGTATCTAGCTGGTTGCAGGGATGTCCGGGCCTCATGGAATATCTTATTTGAAAGCAAGGATCTTGAGGCGGGTTTGGATTGTTTAATTGAAGCAACGGTGTCTTATCCACCTACCGCAGCTCGGTGGCTGGTCAACCCAACAGCTAGGATTTGCATTTCAAGCCAACGGAGTGAAGATGATCCCCTCTATTTTAGCATGGTTAAGCTCCAAACTCTTCCTGTTATGTATAGGAGGCAGAGGGAAGACATTCTATCTCGCAGGGGGGTTGAGGGGATCCTCCGGATTTTGACTCTTTCATTTGCAATCGCTTGTATTTCAGGCCAACTATTCTACATCAATCATGAAGTGGATTCTGTTCCGTTCATGTCTCTGGTTATGCTTGGTGTCCAAGCTCTTGGATATAGCCTTCCGCTAATCACTGGTGCAGAAGCTCTCTTTAAGAGGAAGTCATCGGAATCTTATGAAAATTCATCTTCTTATCTTGAGAAGAATCAGTGGCTCAATGTGATTGACTACGTGGTGAAACTTCTTGTTATGGTTGCATTTCTTGTAACTCTAAGGCTTTGTCAGAAGGTGTGGAAATCTCGTGTCAGATTACTTTCAAGAAGCCCCCGCGAACCGCATCGCGTCCCAAGTGAGAAATGGGTATTTCTTACTACCTCGACCATACATGTGATTGGGTATATAATTGTGCTCATCATTCATTCTGCAAAAACCAGCCAGATACCAGTTCAAACGGTGGAATACCTTGATTCATCAGGCCGTTCCCACACGATCCGGGAATGGGAAACCAAACTAGAGGAGTACGTGGGTCTTGCTCAGGATTTCTTCTTGCTTCCACAAGTAATAGGTAATATTATTTGGCAAATCAATTGCAAACCACTGAGGAAACTTTACTTTATTGGGATCACAGTCGTCAGACTTCTCCCTCATTTCTATGATTACATAAAATCGCCTGTTCGCAATCCTTACTTTGCCGAGGAATACGAGTTTGTGAACCCGAATATGGATTTCTACTCCAAGTTTGGGGATGTTGCCATACCTGCCACTGCGATTTTTCTTGCAGTTGCAGTCTATATTCAGCAGAGGTGGAATTATGAGAAGCTAAGCCAAACTCTCACTATTGGGCGGCGAAGGCTACTTCCTTTGGGGACCAGAGCCTATGAGAGGTTGCCTTCAAAGTCAGTTGAGGCTGAACTTGCTTCTGGTGTCAATGGAAATACCAAATTGGAGACAGAACATGAAGAAGAAGAGGAATAATATGGCAAAGCCTTTCATAATTAACTAACAGAGAGTTTCTATAAACTTCATCAACAGTAGCTGCTGTTATTCAGGCTTATCATCATGTGACCAGAGCCTTGTTTTGTTTTGATTTATTTTATATTGAACTTTGTTTTCTTTTTGTCAAATGGTTACTCGTTTATGGCTTTCCTGCTAGTTTATGAGATATCAGAATAGCCAGTCTCTGTTTCCATAATGTCAAGAGTTTTAGTAAGCTTTGATCTTGAATTTTGAGCTGACGGGACTCGTGAAATTTTTCCTGGTAGTTCGATAATCTATATATATATATATATATATATTAAAAATCATTTTAAAAAACAAATTCCAAACAATACCAAAATTTCAACCAAATTATTTGCGTATTAATATCAGTCATCAATCTGAGCCTATTGAGTGGCCCACCATCAAGTATTTGATTCAACCAACTTGCTCGGTACGGATTAAAATTTAATAACATTATTTCACAACAATGTTAAAGTAAAATTGGAGATAGGAAGACAATTTCATGAAAAATCTTTGATTGGTACGTTGGTCGTATCAGTCTTGGAATTCTAGCATGAGAATTCGGGATTTTTATTTTTATTTTTATATTTAAACAGTATTTAAAAAAAAAATTATTTTTTTTATTTTAAATTAATAATTTTTAATATTTTTAAATCTAATTTTTAAAAAATAAAAAAAATATTATTTTAATATATTTTTAAATAAAAAATAATATAAAAAATAACTATAACTACGTTTCTAAACCGCATAGAACGCCCATTGATTCCACGCTTTAAGAAATGGCGGTAACAGTCAAAATCAGGTGTTGGAAATTGAAAGTCATTAACTTTACCGGTGGCCCAAATGGATAACTTCCATTAAAATTATACACACACACACTAATATTATCTTGCACACATCAATCAATTCAAACTATTTTTTTATTTAAACCAACATAAAAGAAATTTAAGCCTTCAAAGTTATAGGATGAGAATTCAAAAAATAATAAACAAGTTATTTGGATTGGTGTTTCATGTAATGATTTGTAATATCATCTACTATTTTATATGATAATAATTATTTTTAAAATAAATTTTATTCGAAAATATATTTATATAATATTTTTTTAAAAAAATTATTTTTAACACCAATACATTAAAATAATAATAATAAAAAAACATTAAAATGAATAATCAAAACAGTGTCTCTATTGTAAAAACAAACAAGGTTGTAGTGTTTTTTTTCTTTGTTTCTGCAAGCAAAATTGTGTTATGTTGAGAAGCGAGAATAGCTCAAAGTGGAAGCTTCACAATATTCCCAGTCTCTAATTTCTATTAAAAAATATTTGAATTTTTGCTGCTATAAGATTGATTTTACACTTCAATGTATCAATAATATTTATTGCATAAACTTCGGCTAAAGAGATAAATTTACAAGCATACTTAATTTATTTTTATTTTTCCAAATCTTAAGATACATATATCAGCCAGGAAAAATTATAAGTAGCTCTAATTTTCTTAAAGGTTTTACTATGTACTAGACACATAACACTATTTATTACAATAGTATTATGATTTTTTTATCCTTGATTTTTTTATCTTTTATTTTAGCTTTGGGGTAGGATGATCTTTTCACCATAACATAAATGTCTTTTTAGCATTGTGTAGGGTTAATTTAGTAATAGAATTTTTAAATGCATAATAAAATTACTAATATAACCTTTTAATAAAATAATGCAATGGCTTCTCCACAAGGCCTTTTTATATTTTCAAAATTTATAGAACAATTGAATTACTACATTACCTTTAAAATTTTTTTAGCCTTGAGTTCAAGGATTTGGTTATTTTACCATGTTTTGTTTGTTAATATTGTCTAGTTCTAAGGGTATTTTTGATTTTTGCACAAAAAAAACCCTAAAAATTAGGTTACCTAGTCTTTAATTATAGATGTTGCTTCATTGTTTTTTCAGGTTTGTCTTTAATAAGGTAACATAGTCTCATGATCTGAGTAATAGATCTAAAGTATTAACCTGAGTTAATTTCTATTTTTTAAAAAAGCATTTTTTAATTTTTTTTGCTAGTGTATTTTTCACTTTCCTATTTATAGGAATATCTCAATTTCATGTCGTAGATCATGTGTTTGATTTGTTGATTCAAGTTGGCCACTAAGTTCGCTCAAGGCTTTTTTTGTTATCTTTTTTTTGCTTTGATAAGTTTTTTAAATTTAAATTTTTGAATTGACTTATAATAAAAATTTTGATAGGACCCGGATTCAGGGTTTCATGTGTTATGAGCTTTTTGAGATTTGACTATGTTTAAGATGTTTGTCTAGGTTTACTTGGTTTTTACAAATATTTTTAATTTTACCCTTATGATTTTTTTTAATCTTTAAAATTTGATCCTTATTCTTTTAATTTATATTTATTTTAGTTGAGATTATTTTTTTTATTATTTTTCATTAAATTCCATCCTCCTTGAGTTTTTTCTATCAAATTTTATCCTTATTCATTTTGTTGCTTTTGCAGATGTTTTTAGTAACACTTTTGTACCGATCTTATCCTCTGACATTAAATTGATTAATAATTATGCTTCTTTATTGAATCCGGGTAAAAACTTTCACGTGATGCAACTTTTAGAGATTATACCAAGTTTAAAAGATTTGGTATATTTTTTTCTCTCTCTTTTTCTAAATTGATGTTGTCTTATTTTTTATTTAACTTTTTTGTTTGTTTGTTATTTTTTCAGTTTAATTATTTTTTTTAAATTTTTTTTGTTTGATTGTATTGGGTTAGCCCTCAATAATTTTTTTTTTATTTCACCCCCATTATTTTTTATTTATAAATAATCTATCATTTTACAGATGATTTTCAATTTCACCTCTATGATTTTTTAATATTTCAAGTTTTGTCCTAATTTTTTTAATTGTAATTTTTTTATTGCAATAAATTGTTTTTTGAATTTCATCTTGGGTTTTATCTTGTTAGATTTTAGCCCTATTTTTTATTGTTTTTTTTTGCAAGTTATTTTTATTAATAGTTTTTTCAGTGATTACATCATTCAAAATTAAATTAGATGATATTTAAACTTCTTGATTGAACTCAGGTCTATGATTTAACAAGTTATAAATTTTTAAATTGAACGTTTATGAGGTTCACCAATGTTCGCTTGGTTTCCCCTTCCTTTTTTAAGCTTATATTTTCTGTTTTTTTTTAATTTTAAATTTGACTCTTTTTTTCCCTGATTTTCTTTCCATTAAATTAATATCGAGTTGTATGATAAATAGAATAGGCTCTCAGGTGTGGTTTTTTTTTTTTAATCTATTATTGATTTTTTTTAAAATATTTAAATTACTAATTTAATCAATAACTTGGATCTTGAATTATTTTAACCAACCACTTTTTTTATATTAAAAATTTTATTCGGCCCACTGGTCCAATTTCAACCATTCTCAAATGAATACCATAAACTAGTGTAGCTCGAAGATAAGCGTGACGGGCCGGCCATTTAATGGGTATTAATTTAGTAGTTGGGGTGTTGCGAAGGATGAACCACTTCGATAGAGGATTTTCTTTGTCAAATGTCACACTCACACTTTTATTAATTTCATCAAAGACAAAACTAAACCCTTAAAAATTGTCAAATCTCTTGTTAATTAATTCGATTCATATTTATCTTAATATAGGATTTGTGTTAGAAATTAATTAATTCTGCATTAATCTTAAATTCTAACCCAGAACGCCCGTGAAGCATGCAACTCTTCATGAGTCACCTCTCGTTCTTGCTAGATTTAAACCTGAGACTCTTAAATGAAAATATTAAATCTTAATAGCTTGGATTTCATTGCCTTAAATACTATTATTATATTTCTTGATTATTCATTGTAGCTTCTTGATGATAAATAATAATAATTGATAACAATAATAATATGAAGAAGCTCGGTGAGGCCATGACCTAATTAAACTACCCTTCTCTCTGTTTCTTGTTTCTTAGACATGTACAAGCTATGACTTTGAATATAGATATTGAGTGAAAATTACGGAGGAAGAAAACTATCATATTTTTTATTAGCTAAGAATATTTTTCAAGACTATATATTCCTAAATTTAAAAGAAAAAAAAAGAGAGATTAATTCGAATAACACTATATTTAGTATCTCTTCTCTACACACAAAAAGCATATATTTTATCATCTTGATTTTCTACATGCATGTTACTTTATCGAACAAGCTCAAATGTTGATATAAGTATTTGGGTGTATCTTGTTTCCATAAGAGACTTGTTTTGTAGATCAAAAGTCTAAGAACTTACCGGCAAAAAAAAAAAAAAAAAAAACTTTTATAAAGTTTCTTTTGATTTCATTAATTTAGAGCTCGTTTTGTTTTTGCGGCCTCGTGATACTTTTCAAAGATTTTGAAATTTTTTTAGTATTTTTGAATTATTTTAATGTGTTTTTACTAAAAATATATATTTTAAATATATTATTTTATTACATTTCCAAATAATTATTTTTAAAAAAATCATTGTTATCTCAATGTCAAACACTACCTTGATATTCTCCGTTCCTTCCCACTAACTTTAACGATAAATTCTTCTTTCATTTATTTTCTGAAATTGTAAAGAGAATTGCTGGTTTACTTTTTCTGGGTTTTACAATTCCTTTATGTTGTAAAGACAACAAAATGCATTGATTCAACCTCCAACAAACCGAATGCGACTAAAAGAGAGATGAATTATTGAGCAAATCTTTCTTCTCAACTGTTTATGTATACTGTATTATCTACTCATTAGAAGATTATCAATATTGTATTTTTTCTGTTTATTTTTTGGCCTTATCTTGAGGTGAATTTAGATGTTCTGTGCATGACCGACGGGATTCGTGTACATTAGGGAGTTGCAATTGTCCTCAATTAAAAATAAATAAATAAATTAATGAATTCATTATTTCCATCTTGACACAATGTCAGTTAAGAGTATCCAATATCACTCATCTTTTATCTAATAGCACATTTTTTTAAAACATTGAAAAGGTGATTTTATTTTTGGAAAATAGCATATTTTGATAAAAAAAAATCACACTCCAAGTGCGGTTTTTTAATTAGATGAGAGATAAAGAGAGAAAGAAAACAAAAATAGTCCTTGAAGTCATATTAAAACTCTAATAATGATATATTTGGTAGCATTAAAAAGAGCTAACTCATGTTAATTTATTAGTATCATTACTGAATTTTATTAGTATTATTACTATATTATTGGTTTGTGTTATGCTATGGATCGAATTAATTTTCTTTTAAATGTAAAAAATTATGAAGGCATTGCTAATGTTTTTTTCTTGAAAAAAAAAAAATTAAACCACATGGAAGTTTATATGATGTGATACAGTCGACTTGACATGTCAAAATATAACCTGGGCGATCAGTAAAAATATATTGGATCGACCCGAGTTTAACCTATCAAATCTTTAGCTATAATCATGATCAGAATATGATAACTTAACAAAAACAAATTGAAACAAATTATAAAGCATAATTCATAATCAATTCAATGTTGAAGGAAGTAATTGAAAAAATAATTTGAATTAACTCATGTTAATTTATCAAATTTGTACCTCGAGTAATGAGATTGAAATAATCTCATGCAAATCAAAACAAATTATGAAACTTAATTCTCAACCAACTCAATATTGAAGGAAGAAATTAAAAAAAAAAATTAAGAAAAGAGCAAAAAATAAAATGATCATAGTCAACTTGCTAAATTCATAACATGGGTCATGAGACTAAGATAACCTTATAGAAAACAAACCAAAAAAAAAAATACCTAAGTTAACAGGGGTTAACATACAAAACTCGTGACTTAGGTTATGAGGCTATAATAACCCTATAAAACCGAAAACAATTACGGAGCACAATTCCTACATAACCCAATGTTGAAGAATAAAAGTGGTTTTTTTTTTATAAAAAAAATAATTAAAAAAATAACCCTAGTAAACTTAGGTTAACCTACCAAACCTGTAACTTGGGGTATGATGTCAAAATAATTTCATAGAAAACAAACCAAAATAAATCAGAAAACTTAATTCCCAATCAATAAAATATCAAAGGATGAAATTAAAAAAAAAAAAACCCTGAGTCAATTAGGTTAACCCACCAAACTTGTGACCTAGATTATGAGGATTGTATAACTTCATAAAAAGTAAATCAAACAATTCATAATAAATTAAATATTAAAAAATGAAAAAATAAACCAAAATATCTTGCTAAATTCTTAACCTAAATTATTGGGTTAGAATAGTCAAATAAATAAAAAAGCAGTAAATTTTTTTTTGAGACAATAGACATGAAAGGACGATCTCGTTTAGTGTTTTGTTAAAATAAAATTGTTATTATTATAATTTTGGTAGCGAGACATATTCATTGGAATAGTGTAAGGCGGCATTTGTTTATGAAAAAAGGTAGGTGTTTCCCCTCTCACTTCCTTCACTTTATTTTACGTCCACATGAAATTGGAAGCCACTGTTTCTTAGGCTAGCAAATTCACACTATGAAAGTTTTAGGTGATTGCCTTTTTCAACATCTTACAGCGCAGCATTAACTTCTCTTTATCATTTTGTTCCTCGTCATGTCAATCCAAACAATTCATACTGAGAAAATTCTAATTTTACTTTTCAGTATCTGAAGGCTTTATAAACAGGGAAATGATGTTGTAGTACTCTACTCCCTCATCCCTACCACCTATGCTTAGCTACAGTTGTTTAAAGCTTAAACACCTTCTCCTCTTCCACTTCTTCTCAAAGTATATATTGAACAACGTAAATTAAAAATCACAGCTTCTCTTTGTGACTTTGTCAATGGAAAGTGGTTATCTTTACAGAGCCGGTAGCAGTGCAAGAAGAGGAAACTCTTCAGGAATATTTAGTAACAATGCAGCTGCAGATCATCTAGTTTTTTCACCTTCTTCTCAAGGACAAGACGGCGATGAAGAGGCTTTAAAATGGGCGGCATTAGAGAAACTACCAACCTATGATCGTTTGAGGAAAGGTATATTAACCACGTCCACAGGTGCTGCTAGTGAAGTGGAGGTGCAGAGTCTTGGGTTCCAAGAAAGGAAGAATTTGGTGGAGAGGTTGGTCAATGTAGCAGAAGAGGATAATGAGAAGTTCTTGTTAAATCTCAAGAACCGTATTGATAGGTAATTAGATTTATGTTTTTTCTTTTGATTTTTACATGTCAAGACAACAACCGTATTGATAGGCAATTAAATTTATGTTTTTTCTTTTGATTTTCTTACATGCCAAGACAACATATAAAATCTTTGGGACATTTGGTGTCATTTTTAGTTTTCTTTTCCCTGGTTTCGATTTTCATTTCTTGAGAAATGGCAACATTCTTGATGCCAAAAAAATAAAATAAAAAATTTAGAAATCAGTAACTTAACTAAATCCAGCTGGTAATTAGAAACCTGGAAGACGGTAGTTGATGTCTAGTGATTTTTATTTCTGAAGAAAAGATGGGGTGATGACCTCCAATGATTCTAACTATTCAGTAGATAGCCAGTTGATTAATCAGCAGATATACAGAGGAACTCTGTTCTGATTTTTGAAGTTTTTGCAGCCATGTGCACTGTCTCTCTTACTGATAATTTTTAGATGATGGAAGTACTTGTTTGTTGGTTATATTAGAGTTGGAATTCATGTTCCCACTATTGAAGTTCGATTCGAGCATCTAAATGTTGAAGCAGAAGCCTATGTAGGAAGTAGAGCTTTGCCTACATTCTTTAACTACTCTGTTAATATGCTGGAGGTAAGAACCAGCCCGTATAGACCACTAGTTATTATTGCAATTTGTTCTTTGATTCATTTCTGGTACCAGCTTGTTCTAACACGTATTAGTTCATTTTTATTTAAAGGGTGTCTTGAACTATCTCCATATTCTTTCTAGTAGAAAGAAACACATGTGGATCCTTAAGGATGTTAGCGGCATCATCAAGCCATCGAGGTACAATGATCATGTGCTCAATTTGACTGTTCAGACCTTATGATGTTTCCATTTCTTTTTTCTGATCTAATGTTTTTGTTATCTGCTACAGAATGACATTGCTTTTGGGCCCTCCAAGTTCCGGAAAGACAACGCTTTTGTTAGCTTTGGCTGGAAAGCTTGATCATGCTCTAAAGGTGATGATGATGCATGATTTTGACTTAAATCTTTGTGCGTTGTCAATTCTTGAGATTTTTTAATCCTGTCCTCAATCCTGCCTTTAGTTTGAGAAGTTAAATCTTCCTGCAGTTTTCAGGGAGGGTGACTTATAATGGTCATGAAATGGATGAGTTTGTACCGCAAAGAACTGCTGCCTATATCAGTCAACACGATCTCCATATAGGAGAAATGACTGTAAGGGAAACCTTGGCCTTTTCTGCAAGATGCCAAGGGATTGGAAGCCGTTATGGTAAGCTTAATGAACCAGTACCTTTTCTTTACATAACAGTCTTGTCATCTATAAATCATCTAAGCATGAACAGTTTTCACTTTCACAATTTGCAGATATGTTAGCAGAATTATCGAGAAGGGAGAAAGAAGCGGGGATCAAACCTGATCCTGATATTGATGTCTTCATGAAGGTGAGAGAGGAAGCCATCACGTTTTTGAAATTAATTTTCAGGAGGGGAGAAACACCATGCAGCCTTACTTGGAATAAGAACAATAATGTATCCATTTTCTTGTTCCAGTGCGTATATCCAAGAAAAACGTTTTTCTAGTTTTAGAGCTAAGAAAACAGACTGGTACTCTGTTGGCTGAAAGTTGAAACAATATTCTATGTACATTGGTGTTTAATCTTTCCAAGGGAATTAAGGGTTCTATTTTTGCTGATAATTTCTATAGTTGACTATAAATTAGTTCTTGTAAGTTAAACTAGGATTCATCACAAAAAGTTACAAAGCCAGAATTAGAAATTGCATGTATTTTGCTTACTTTTTATTGGTTGTGATTTCTGTTATTGCAGGCTGCAGCGACAGAAGGTCAGGAGGACAGTGTGGTGATAGATTACATTCTGAAGGTAATACTGTAAAGGATCTTGAAGAACCAGAGCGTTATCCTCCAATAACTTTGATCTTGAATTTAAAGGTTTTAGGACTGGAAGTCTGCGCGGATACATTGGTCGGGGATGAAATGCTGCGAGGTATTTCTGGAGGACAAAAGAAGCGTGTTACCACAGGTAACAGACTTTATTTATCAATTGTCAAAATCAAAGAATATCAATCTTCTTTTGCACAAAAATTCGAGTTAATTCAACATTGAAATCATAGGTGAGATGCTGGTTGGACCAGCGAAGGCACTGTTTATGGATGAGATATCTACCGGATTGGATAGCTCAACAACGTACCAGATTGTGAACTCCATCAAGCAATCTGTCCAAATTCTTGAGGGAACTGCTCTCATCTCTCTCCTCCAGCCAGCGCCAGAGACTTATGATCTCTTTGATGACATTATTCTTCTCTCAGATGGCGAGATAGTGTATCAGGGACCTCGTGAGCATGTCCTCAGGTTTTTTGAATATATGGGCTTCAAGTGTCCTGCAAGGAAAGGCGTGGCAGACTTCTTGCAAGAAGTAAGCATACAAGTGCCTTGTCTCTCTCACTCTCAATATTATATGAGTGGACCTACTTGTAATTTTGAGCTATGATGCATTTAATCTCCATGAATAATGAAAACAATGCAGGTGACATCAAGGAAAGATCAGATGCAGTATTGGGCACGTCGAGATGTGCCATACAGATTTGTCACCGTCAAAGAATTTGCCGAGGCATTCCATTCGTTTCATGAAGGAAAGAGACTTGGAAATGAGCTTGCAGTTCCATTTGATAAGAGCAAGAACCACCCAGCTGCTCTGACAACCAAGAAATACGGAGTTAATAAGAGAGAGCTATGCAAAGCTTCTTTCTCAAGAGAATTCTTACTCATGAAAAGGAACTCATTCGTCTACGCCTTCAAGTTCATTCAAGTGGGTATTAACTTTTGTTAGTTTTTTTTTTCATGAGTTTCATATACGATATGATTTACTGTCTACTTTTCTTCTATTAGCTGACAATAGTCGCAGTGATCGCGATGACACTCTTTCTACGGACTGAAATGCACCGGGACTCGGTAACCGACGGAGGAATTTATGTGGGCGCTATGTTCTTCATTGTGGTTGTGATCATGTTTAATGGTATGGCTGAGATTTCTATGACCCTAGCAAAGCTTCCTGTGTTCTACAAGCAAAGGGACCTTCTATTCTTTCCTGCTTGGATATATGCTCTTCCTACATGGATCCTTAAAATCCCTATCACATTCATCGAGGTTGCTATTATGGTTTTCATTACGTATTTTGTCATTGGATTTGATCCAAATGTAGGAAGGTATAAAAATTGAAAATTACAGTAAATTTGGTAGATGCTTCATTAAAAGTTGTCCCTTGATAGGTTATGTCTAAGGTGATTGTTTTATATATTTTTGTAGGTTATTTAAGCATTACCTCGTGCTCTTATTAACAAATCAGATGGCTTCTGGATTATTCCGAACCATTGCTGCTGTTGGCAGGAACATGGTTGTTGCAAACACCTTCGGGTCATTTGTACTGCTCTTGCTGTTTGTTTTGGGTGGCTTTGTCTTGTCACGAGGTATAATTAGTGAAATAAGTCCAATTTAGAGATTGATATTTATATTAAATCTACGGCCACAATGAATGCTGTTTTCTGTTTTTTTTTTTCAATTTAAACAGATGACATAAAGAAATGGTGGATTTGGGGCTTCTGGACATCACCCATGATGTATGCGCAGAATGCAGTTGTTGTGAACGAGTTTCTTGGAAAGAGTTGGAACCATGTAAACTTTGAACAGTACATTTCTATATTCTGTGCTTTCTCCTTTATGATAGCTAACTCAACAATATTTTGATATCAAAGGTTCTTCCAAACTCAACGGAGCCATTGGGAATTGAAGTTTTAAAGTCTCGTGGGTTCTTCACAGAAGCATATTGGTATTGGTTAGCAGTAGCAGCATTGTTTGGATTCACTCTACTATACAACCTCTTGTACATTTTGGCTCTCGCTTTTCTCAACCGTATGCTTTCTTACCTCTTTGAATTTTGTGCTTTTTTCAGAATTCAATGATTATGTTCTTATTTTCTGTAAACAACATTTTCAGCATTAGGAAAGCCACAACAGGCTGGTATATCAGAAGAACCTCAAAGCAACAACGTTGGTAGAATAGGAGAAGCCATCCACTCAATGAACCCTGGAATTAACTCTAGCCTCCACACAAGTGCAGGTAGGAATGCTCGTTCAGATTGTTTTTTGTATCATCTAATTCTATGTCTCTTGAGGGTCAGTGATTTTAACTAATATGCAGAGAGCATAGATGAAATTGGAAAAAGCAAGTCATCAAGGTTCACAAGCAACAAACAAAGGGGGGTCATTATTCCATTCGAACCACATTCTATAACGTTTGATAAAGTTATGTACTCAGTTGACATGCCACAGGTAAAACAAAGTTCCAAAAGGGAAAAAAAGATGGTATATTACTCTCTTTCCATCTGATACAACCTAGAAGAACGACAACTTATTTTGAACTGGACTCTGCAGGAAATGAAAAGTCATGGTGTTCATGAAGATAAATTGGTACTGTTGAAGGGTGTGAGTGGCGCATTTAGGCCAGGTGTTCTCACAGCTTTAATGGGCATCAGTGGTGCTGGTAAAACCACAATGATGGATGTTCTTGCTGGTAGGAAAACTGGTGGATATATTGAGGGGAACATCACAATTTCTGGGTATCCGAAGAAGCAAGAAACATTTGCTAGAATATCTGGATACTGTGAGCAAAATGACATCCACTCACCCCATATTACTGTCTATGAGTCCTTGCTCTACTCAGCTTGGCTTCGTCTTCCTGCTGAAGTTGACATTGAAACTAGAAAAGTAGGTTTTTGCTACTCATGTTTCAGGCAGTCTTTCTTTAAGTTATTTGACGGTTGCAATTTAGACCTCTTAATAAATTACGTGAACTAACAATGTATCGTTATTCGACTGGGCTTGGTTCAACTACAGTCATGTTATGATAAGCTTTTATTCTTTCTTGAGTGGTTCCAGTCTACTTGAGAATTATCTAATGCATAACAGAAGTTATGAACTATAAGGCTTTTCCAAGTTTTGGAAGTCCAAGAGTATTCCCTGAACATGCCAGATCATTCAACCCAGTTTAATTTCAGTGTATTCCTATTGGATGCAGATGTTCGTTGAGGAGGTCATGGAGCTTGTAGAACTGAATCCATTGAGGCAAGCTTTAGTTGGATTGCCTGGTGTAGATGGCCTGTCAACTGAGCAACGGAAGCGACTAACCATTGCAGTTGAGCTAGTGGCAAACCCCTCAATTATTTTTATGGATGAACCAACTTCAGGGCTTGATGCAAGAGCAGCTGCTATTGTTATGAGAACAGTTAGGAACACAGTGGACACAGGAAGAACAGTTGTCTGCACCATCCATCAGCCAAGCATTGACATATTTGAAGCTTTTGATGAGGTGAAAAATATGAAGCTGATTATCAGATTTAGAGATGATCGTGGATTGTTCTTCATATATTAATGTCACGTTTGATGTTTTTAACATGGAACTGCAGTTGTTTCTACTGAAGAGAGGAGGACAAGAGATATATGTGGGGCCATTGGGTCGACTTTCTTGCCATCTAATCAAGTATTTTGAGGTATGCTACTTTGGACTACCAAAATCTGGCAGCCATGTAATTTCAAACTCTTTCCTCATGTTTTCTGGCTATTGTTGTATTGCTTAAATCAAGGGAATTGAAGGAGTCAACAAAATCAAAGATGGTTACAATCCGGCTACTTGGATGTTGGAAGTGACCAGTACAGCAGAAGAACTAGCTCTGGGGGTTGATTTTGCTGAAATATATAGAAGCTCAGAACTGTTTAGGTAAAGTTTATTTATAGAACTACCAATTACTATTGTCGTGTTAATCAAGAAAAAAACTCCATGTTCGACTCCAATGTGTTTTAATAAGAGATGAGTAACTTGCTTATCAAAGGATATCGAGAGGAGCTTCATACTGGATTCATTGTTGATGCATGTCATATTTTTCAGGAGAAACAGAGCTCTCATAAAGGATTTGAGCACTCCTGCTCCTGGTTCGAAGGACCTCTATTTCTCTACTCAATATTCGCGATCATTTTTCACCCAGTGTTTGGCTTGCTTGTGGAAACAGCACTGGTCGTACTGGCGCAACCCTCCATACACTGCTATCAGATTTCTCTCTACAACAGTCATAGGCTTGATCTTTGGAACAATGTTTTGGGATATTGGCTCCAAAATGTAAGTCATCACTCAGTGATAAAAACAAGATAGAAGTTTAAACTGGGATGGTATCCATACATATGCCTTCTAATGTTGTCTGACCTTAAATGTCATGTGAAAAAATTGTAGAACAAAGCGACAAGATCTTTTTAATGCAATGGGTTCAATGTATACCGCTGTTCTCTTTCTTGGTGTCCAAAATGCCGCGTCTGTTCAGCCTGTGGTAGCTGTTGAGCGAACCGTCTTCTACAGAGAGAGAGCTGCTGGAATGTACTCTGCCTTGCCGTATGCGTTTGCACAGGTATCAGTTCTTGATATATTACAGGGTATAGTAATTATGTAGAGCTCCATGTAACCATCTACAATATTCGATCTCCTTGCAGGTTCTCATTGAGCTTCCATATATTTTTGTCCAAGCTGCAGTTTATGGTGTTATAGTCTATTCAATGATTGGATTCGGATGGACGATCTCAAAGTTCTTCTGGTATCTGTATTTCATGTACTTCACGCTACTGTATTTCACCTTCTATGGCATGATGGCCGTGGCGGTGTCACCAAATCACCAAATTGCGTCCGTGATTTCTGCTGCATTTTATGGAATCTGGAATGTATTTTCAGGATTCGTAATCCCACGATCTGTAAGTTCTTGTTCTGCACATTTCTTTGAAGTGTCACGTCTCTTATTTTCATGGCTTTATATGCTTTCTTGTTTCGTTCCTCTACTTGGCCTGCAACAGCGGATGCCTGTGTGGTGGCGATGGTACTCTTGGATATGTCCAGTCTTTTGGACCCTGTATGGACTGGTTGCCTCCCAGTTTGGAGATATGAAGGATAGACTTGAAACTGGTGAAACAGTGGATCAATTCGTGACAACTTATTTGGATTTCAAACATGATTTTCTTGGAGTTGTTGCAGCTGTGATTCTTGGGTTTACAGTCCTTTTTGCAGTAATTTTCGCCATTTCCATCAAGCTCTTCAATTTCCAAAGGCGATAGGAGTAGAAGTTTATGTGTAGCTTTTCTTTTTTAAAAATATTCGTGCCCCGGGATGCAAGGCGAAGCCAGGCCGATTCCGATACCTGGATTAGTATTTTTAAGTGTATTATCAATGTAATAATAGCATCATATTATTAATAAAAACAAACATAATAATTATTAAAAGACTTACCTTTCTCTTATGATTTTATGTTGTCAACAAGATATACAATATATTTATTAAATTAAGAGTAATAATAGAGATATTATAGGATTTTGTTGTTGAATTGTTCTACTAAATGATGTTGCAACATGTGATAGTTGTATATAAATTTCATAATGGTAATATAACATTAATTCCAAAAGATTTATTAATGCTATAAAATCTTATTTTTCTTATTTACACATATGGAAAGAGAGATTATTATTATTAATTTTTATACATGGTAAGTTAATATTGCTTATCACTTACATGTTTTGTAGTCACTAGTCCACAAATCACAGTAAAATTTCTTAGAGAAAACATAATTTTTATATTAAACATTTCTTATTTTTATATTATGTTTAATTTAAAATAAGCTATGAATCCTTATCCATTTTGGATTGAGCTTTGAGGGAGAGCTGAAAGGACCTAGAAAAAAATCACAAAGCAAACGCAATCTGGCAACACTTAAAAAAAAAAGAGAAAAAGAAGAAGAATCCCTTACTTGACTTCTAGAAGCATATTAAATGGTGGTTTAAGAGCATGGTAGTGGTTGTTTTTAAAATGTTTTTTATTTGAAAATATATTAAAATAATATATTTTTTTAAAACATTATTTTTAATATCAGAATATAAAAAAACAATCAAAAAATATAAAATATAACTAATTTTAAGTAATTTTTTTTTTAAAAAATCATGAAACGCAATTTGCACATTGTAGGTTCAGGGTCTGTTTGTTTTTGTGTTTCAGAAATGTTTTTGAAAAAAAATATTTTTTATTTTTTATTTACTTTAAATTAATATTTTTTGGTGTTTTCTGATAATGTTCTGATATCAAAAATAATTTTTAATTTTTTTTTAAAATATTATTTTGATGAATTTCCGAGCAAAAAATACTGGAACTTAGGTGTGTATGCCGATTTTGATCAAGAAGCATCAAAAGAACACTAACTTATGATTACGTGTTTAACAAAGCAATAAGATGTAAGATCCCTAATTGTATATATATATATATATAGGTGGCCGAATCTATCAAGAATCAAACACGAAAACAATAAAAACTCAAATTGAAGGATATAACCAGTGATTAGATTAGTTCTGTTACCAACTGATGCAAAACCTAGCGGAATTTAATGGAATAAGCTTATCACAATGGAATTTAATGGAATAATGCAAAACCCCAGGATCAATCTAATCCAAGTTTGTTGAGATTTGAATAAGCTTATCACAATGGAAGACTTGCTCCAAGGCAACAAGATTATAAACCAACTCGATCACAATGCCTACACTTGGAGACTAGCAAATGAAGTATAAATTCACAACAAAGAATGATAAGTTCTTTGAAGAGTTGAAAGTTCAATCAAGAACCAAGATTGAGCAACCAAAAAGTTGGCTATAATGCTGAAAATATCATCAAAAGTCTACCCTAAAATTATTCCTAAAGAGTATTTAAACTCCAAGCCAAAACCCTAGTTTCCCTAATGAGTCTCATGACACGATAAAAAGATTGATGTTTTATCCCAAGTGCAAGAGTGCCGAAGTAATAAATAATCAGGTAAGATTGCGGTCAAACCACATGGAGGTCAACTATATAAAATTACAAATAATAAATGAAAAGGAGTTGAAGAGAACTTTGAGATGTGATAATGATGTAATGATTTAAACAAAGATAAAACAATTGTCAAGGTTAGAGGATCCACTAATGGTATTTCAAATAAGTATAGTATCAACTCTTTTTATTACTCAACTGGAAACCACACACAAAGGAGGTTCCAATCAGATTATAAATTATTAACATGATTATATTAATTATCTTATTTGAGTAATGCCAATACTTGTAAATGTGGTCAGGTATTCATGGTGATAATTTATGTTAACAACAAATCAAGTTCCTTTCATAGTACAAGTGTCGGTTATACCATACAATAGGCTATGAAAGTGCCAAGTATTTGTTGTACTAAGGGTTGTACAACACAAATCTAGATTAACCATTTAACAAGCAAGGTATTAAGAGTGAGTAAGATAACTGTCGCACGTGTACGACGGTGCGGCGATCGTCCGATGCATCAACCCTTCATGAGGGTGTGGTATGTCTATTTGGCGTGGAAAATATGGTGAGACAAGGAGTTCTTTGTCTCTAAGCTAAAAATGGACCGGGAGTCACCACCTAGTATTCTGGTTACTAGGAACCCTTACTGGTCTTTAGAGATCAGGTACGGAGACTGGTTGCGTAAAGGGAAGGTGTTAGCACCCCAACTACGCCCTACCTAAGGTAGGCTGCATTGTTTCGTCTAATAAAATCTAAGTCATGTTATGGTTTCCTATTGTCCAGAATATGCATTACATGTAATGTCGTACCCCGGGTTCTATTGTCCAAACAAAAAACGAATTAAATATCCGGAATACGCATTACGTGTAATGTCATAGCCCGGATGCTCAGAGATAAACAAAATAAAATTTTTTTGTTTTTTTTTTTTGAATGGGCGGGGTGAACAGTACCGTATGAACAGTACCGGTGAACAGTACCACGGGACGAAAACGGGGTATTTTAATACCGGATTTATATTTTTTCCCAACATAAAAAAATGCTGCTTGATATTGATCAAAAATACACGGGAAACTTGTAAAATTACAAAAAAACCAATTTAATTAACAAAAATAAATAAAAAAAAAAACTGGGCCGGATCTAGCCCATCCATCCGGGGATGGCCCTGACCCGGCCCATATACTGTGGGCTGGACTCAGCCCAGCCGCGTGGGCTGGGCTGATGTTCCAGCCCACCAACCAAAAGGCTGGTTACTGTGTTAGCCACACAGTAACCAGCAAATAATAAGGTAGTTACTGTGCCCAGCACAGTAACTACCGAATTATTTTCATTCTTTGCTGCAGAACGTGATTCACGTTCTGCATGCAAAGAATGAAAAAAAAAAAAAAACCACTGAATGTATAAACGAACGGCAACAGGGGGGAAGACGAGTACCTGGAATGGTGGCGACGCTGGCGGCAGCGGAGGCGGCAGAGGCGTTGTAGTCGGCGGCTGTCCTCTTTCTTTCTCTCCTCTGTTTCTGTTCACCGTCACCTTGGGTCAGTTTTTTTTCGTTGTTCCTTCTCTCTGTTCTGCTACTCTTCTTCCTCTGTCTTCTTCTTCAGTTTCCTTCCTCTCTTCTACAACCCCTCTCTCACGTTGTTCCCAGCTTTCTTCTCCCTTTCGGTCCCTCTCCAAAAGCTTGGTTCTCTCTCTCTCCCTCACGGTTTTCTTTCAATAATCTGTCAGCCCTCCCCTCTGTTTTTCTCTTCTTTTTTTCTCCTTTTCCCCCCCCTTTCTCCTGCTGTTCTTCCTCCATTTATAGCCCGTGAGCATGTGTTTTTTTCTTCTCATCGTGGGGTCATACGGCGGCTGGTCGGGGGTGGCTGTCCAGGCGTGCCTCCCTCAGTTTCGGCGGTGCGGTAGGTGGTCGGCCAATCGGTGGGCTGGAGGGACCAACGCCATAAAATATACATTCTTTTTTTTTTTTTTCCTTCTTTACTGCTGTATGTTAGGCGGGGAAGAAAGGGGAACAGTGCCGTTCAAAACGGCGCCGTTTAGCCCTTTTTTTTTTTTTTTTTTTTATTTTATTTATTTATAATGAAACGGCGTCGTTTTGGATAAAACGCGCTGTTTCATTTAAAAAAATGGCGCCAGAACGCGCTAAATTCCAAATCAGCCCTCAATCATCTTTTTCTTTTCAATTGCGTCCCTACCAATTTCGGTCCCTGCCCCCATAGTTGGCCGCGTTTTTCACTTTGGTCCTTGGCCTCTGATTTATGCAATTTAGCCCTTAATTGGCCATTAAACTTCCAAATTCATGCAATTAAGCCCCTGATTTGGCCTAATAAATTCTAAAAAATATATTTTGGCCCCAGAACTTAAATTTCTTCTAATTAAAGCCCAAATTGATTTAAAAATCAATTTTTCTCGCAATCAAAACCCCTAAAAAACCATTAAAAATCCAATCATGTCCATAAACCTCCAAATTTAGGTTTTTTCCTCAAAAATTTCAAATTTTCCTTCTAAATAGGGCTCCCATCCTTCAAGAATATACTGCCAAAAATCCAATCTTTGTATTTTTAACCTCCTGGACCAATTTTCTGACCATTTTCTGAGCGCTTCCCCCCCTTGTTATTTTTCTAACCTCCTTTGGCTATTTCTTTATTTTTTTTTTATTTTTTTTTTATTTTATTATTATTTTTTTTTTGCGGGGACCCAAAAATGGGTTACAACAATAACAAATACAAAACATAGTATCAAACATTAAAGTCTAGATTTGTGTGCCTCAACTCCAAATCCTAAAGTCTCTAATCCATGCTCCGCGTGCCTCAACTCCAAATCCAAATAATTACTGTTCTCCAAGTCTTTCTCCTGCTCCACTTGTCCTTTAGAGCTCATTTATACGGATGTGTGGGGTCCTGCCCCCATTTGCTCTACATCTGGTTTTAAATATTATGTTTCCTTTTTAGATGATTTTAGTCGATACACTTGGTTGTGTCCCATTTCTTGTAAGGGTGATGTCAATAGAATTTTTCATAAATTTAAAATTTATGTTGAATTCTTCTTTAAAGAAAAAATTCGTGTTGTCCAATCTGATTGGGGTGGTGAATACCGCCCTTTTAACAAACTCCTTCAATCTTTCGGCATCTCTTATCGCGTCTCTTGTCCACACACACATCAACAAAATGACAAAGTTAAGCGCAAACATCGACACATTGTCGAAACTGGCCTAGCCTTATCACATGCTTACCTCTGTGCTCTAAAACAATTCACCTTTTCAAATTCTTTTTCATCGTGAACCCGATTATTGTTTTTTACGCACTTTTGGCTGCGCATGTTGGCCAAATTTATGTCCATACAATAAAAATAAACTCCAACCACGGTCTCTATTGTGTCTCTTTTTAGGGTATATTCCTCTTTACAGAGGGTGCAAATGTCTTCACTTACCATCTAATAGAATTTATATTTCACGGGACATGGTTTGTAATGAAAATTTATTTCCATGCAAGTCTGCTTCTCCTACATCCTCTTTGCCCCCTAACATGTCTATATAGGTGTTCAACAATCCAAGTCCACTACTCATTCCTCATGACTATAAGCCCATGACAACATCTTTTTTGGACACTCTATCATCAACATAATACATCATCCAACATACTCTTGGCACAACACAATCCCACAGTCCATCATTATCTATTTTAGATCCCTTTTCTTTCCCTCCCTTACCTGCTCCTTCCAATCTTACTCTCCCTGTCACCAACATACAAACACCCCACCCCTCATCAACTCATCCCATGACCACACGTGCAAAGAACCTCATCACCAAACCTAAAATTCATACTAATGGCACTGTCCATTACCCCTTGCCCTAAGCCTTCCTTACCGAGTCTACTCAGTCAGCCATGGAACCCACTTGCTATTCCATTGCCATGAAAAACCCAAATTGAAGGACAACCATAAATGTCGAATTTGATGCTCTTCTACAAAATCAAATGTGCTCCTTAGTCCCCCTCTTTAGAGGCATCAAATGTCGTTGGTTGTAAATGGGTATTTTGATTAAAGAGAAAGGCAGATGGCTCCATTGATCTCTACAAAGTGCAACTTGTTTCCAAAAGATTTCACCAACAACATGGGCTAGATTATGGTGAAATTTACAGTCCTATGGTAAAACCCATAACGGTATGTCTAGACCTCTCTCTTGTTCTTTCTAGTGGATGGCCCATACATCATATTGATATATAAAAGGCTTTCCTACATGGAACGTTAACTGAGGTTGTCTACATGACACAACCTTTTGGTTTTATTCATCCCCAACACCAATCTCATGTTTGCAAGTTGCACAAAGCTTTGTATGGCTTAAAACAAGCCCCACGAGCTTGGTTTTCATGGTTGAGCTCTAAGTTAATTTAACTCGGTTTCATCAACTCTCACTCGGACACTTTCTTATTTATTTCTCGCTCCGTTGATTATCTCATGTTGGTTTTAATTTATATGGATGACCTCATAATCACATGCTCTAGTCAAATCGCTATTCAGTCACTACTCCGAGAACTCCATAATGACTTTGCGGTAAAAGATTTAGGGCCACTAAATTATTTTCTGGGTATCAAGGTTCTGCCTTGCAACCATGGAATTATACTCTCACAACAGTGATATATTCTGGACATCCTTAAGCGTACAAAAATGGCAGATGCAAAGTCGATCAGCTCTCCAATGGCTTCCTCTACCTATCCCTCTAATTTTAAAGGTGATCTCCTTTTGGATCTAAACTCTGTAAAGAGGTGTTGTTGGCGCCCTTCAATACATTTGCATCACATGCCCAGATATCTCCTTTTATGTAAATAAACTCTCATAGTTTATGCACAAACCCACAGAGCTTCATTGGCAGTCTATCAAATGTTTACTCCGATATCTTAAGTAAACCATCCAACACAAGCTTCAGTTTCATCAGTCTTCATCTACTAATCTTCAGGCATTCTCTGACACCAACTGGGCAGGGAGTCATGATGATCGTCAATCCATAGGGGGTTATTGTATTTTCCTTGGCAGAAACTTAATCTAATGGAGTTGTCGCAAACAACAAATGGTTGCCCACTCAAGCATTGAAGCAGAATACAAATCACTAGCAAATGCTACTGCAGAATTATCTTGGCTCATGTCTTTATGCTTTGAAATTGGCATTCATATGTCTCATCCCTTGGTTCTATGGCGTGAGAACATTGACGCCACCTACCTCTCTGCAAAGCCGGTGTTCCATTCGAGAACTAAGCATGTGGAAATTAACTTCCGCTTTGTTCGTGATATAGTAGCCAAGAAACTTCTCTCCATCCAGTTTATCTCCAGCAAAGATTAACTCACTGACATCTTCACCAAGCTACTCCTTTTATGTAAAATGATATGATTTGAGTGGACTGTTGCTAAATTCTTGTGGTATCTGTTCAGCTTTTATGGTATCTATTGAATGCACATTATTGCAGTTGCACCAAATCACATTGCTGCCATATTTCCTCAGCTACATGTGATAATAAAGACATGCTTGACAGTGGAAGATCTTATGGGAATTTACTTATTTTAGATGATTTAAATTTCATTGAAAAATTAAATTAATACATATAAAAGAATTTCCAACAGAACAACTAATTTAATCCTATAATTGAATTCAATTCACAATTGAATATGATTGATTTTTTAAAAACAATAAAGAAAATTTTTGATATCCAGTGGAAGAAGAGTTGAAAAGGACCAGTAGTTTACTATTTAAAGAGGTTTAATTCGTGGATAGCTAGCCTATGTTCATGTGCTAGGTAGAGCCGAATCTTAAGTTTTCTTTTTGGGACTTCTTGAAAGATGAGGACACGTTTCTTAATTGAATAGGGCACCACTGCAAGGACAAGGCCCAATAGATTGTGATGGATGAAACGTTTGCATTTGAAATTAAACAAAAAAATTAAATTAATTAAATATTGATAGATAAAAAAAATAAATTTAATTAAAGAAATAATAAAAATAAAACCCGAGTTGAGCCTCCAAATAACCTTTGATTTGGATTATAAAATTATAATAGCTTTATAAAAAACATATTAAAATAAATTATGAAGTTTAATTCATAAAAAACTCAATATTAAATAATAAAATTTAAATTTAAATTTAAATATTTAATAAAATAAAGATAAAAAACAAGTCACAATTCTAATCAACAAGGGTAAAAGTGAATTCTGTTTATTATAATTATAATATCATGTGTGTATATTTAAGATATTGTGAACAATAATGTAAGGTTATATATGGTAAATAAATATGTAGTTAAATAATTAAGAGTTATAAATGGCCTTAAACAATAGATTAATAAATTAAAAATATCTTTAGATATATAAAAATTATTATATATACTTAACACTAAATTTAAAATGGAAACAAGAATAATTAGGCATCAGGAATTCTATGCCAAGAAAAGATTCAAAATAACTTCGTCATAAGATGACCACTTTGCATCTAACTATAAATTTATATGATATTGGGAAAGTAATAAATTATTTCCTTAGTTTCAATACCTCAACAATGACCCGTTAATTAATTTTATAATGTAAAATTAATAACATAATCACCACTATGAATCCAGGACCATTATTTTTTTATTCTTAGGGACCAGATTTTGACCCTTCAAATACAACAATCATAGCATACGCCTTGGTGCACATATTCTCTTTGATTTTGATATATTAAAATAAAATAAAATTGTGCCTATATATATACACACACACACATCCTTGCTCAATCGGGGCCTACTTTCTTATATTTATTATTTTAACGTTAGAGACCATATTTTTTTTTTAATTGTTTTTTATGGAATCATCAGGGACCAGATTTAGACCCTTCGCTACAATTTAAATCTCATTGAGTATATAATTAGAGAGATGCAAATATATATCTCCTTCCACTGCCTCAATAATGATTATATTATAGGATGATAAACCAACACTGACACACTTAGTCAGGGACCAGTGCTTTTTTAAGAGGAAAAAATAAATAAATTTGGGACCAGATCTTGATCCCTCAAACGCATTTACCAACCATAAGATATATGCATTTTATAAATTATGGGACCAGGAAATGTTTTTTAAAAAAATGCTTGAATATTGAAAATCCGATCACTTAAGATAGAGTATGTCATCTTACCAACCAGAAGATACAGTTGGATTTGCATTTATCACTTCATTGAAACCAGAGAATCATTAGCATGCAGCTAAAAATATATAATTCCATATTTATATATTGCTTGAATAATAATAATAATACATTTGGTCCCCAAGTTCTGATGTTATCCATGATCCATGAAAAACTGTCGATTAGTAAGCTGCTGCAAGCTAATACGAGCATAATGACAGGGCGGAACAATCCCCAAGCTGGCCTATGTATGTCAACTTCCCACACTTTATTTGTTAAATATACAACGTATTCATAGTAGTATATATTTTATTGATTTCTTGGGATATTTTCTTGTTATAGTACAAGGCGTTAGAAAATGATATAAATCATATTTTAGAATTTCACTTAACAGTTTAAGATTTTGGGTTGAGATGATTATTTGACATGATATCAGAGTCTTGATGATCAAGTGGTCACGAGTTCGAATTTCACTATACTTATTTATTTGATAAGAATTAAGTACAAGGTAATTTGAACATGTGTAAGTTTCAAGTCCAAAGAGCTTTCACTTGAGGGGTGTGTTAGAAAATGATATAAGTCATATCTTGAGACTTTACTTAACAACTTATATTTTTGGGTTAAAATGATTATTTGACATAAGAATTAAATAGTACAATTGGAGTTTCATGAAATTTAATTTTTTTAATTAATTTTTTTTAATATTTTGAATTGTTTTGATATGTTAAAATTAAAAATAAATTATAAAAACAAAAAAAATATTATTTAAATAAAAAATATTTTAAAAAACTAGTGCTAAAATTACCATAGATTTGATCCTAATTTTCTTTTGTTTATGCTAAGACAAAATGATCAAATTATCTTTGCTTGGAACTCTTTCCGCCAACCCTAATATACAAGTACAAAGTCTATCGATCGGTTCAACGTGTAAAAATCTTTATATATTATTTATTAATTTCAAAACACTCTAAAATCATTTAAAAAACTAAAAATTAATTGAATTTAAAAAATATAAATAAATTCAGCGAAATAAAAGTAAAAAACCATTATTATTAAATTTTTCTTATTAAATGAAACCTTTGATATCATAATTGTTTGGTTGATGAGGTGTACCAAGATTGAATGGGAAACTTAACGTTATTATTACATTCCATCCATTTCAATCTATATCATAAAAAGCTTTGTAATTGATATTTTACCTGCTCTATGCAATAAATAATAATTAAAAATTTAACGACTACATCAAACCTTTTTATGATATAGATTAAATGAATGGAAAGTCAAAATAACATTTAAAACAAATTATATGACGAAAAGGAATATTAGTTTTTAAAGTATTTTGGTGGTTTTCCTTTGACTATGTCGTTGATAGAATTTTCTTAAGAAAAAGTAAATACAATTTTAGGTTATTAATGAAATTTGATAATTTAACTATAAGTTTCAATGTAAAACTAATGTTCTAGATAACTTATTCATTATCAACTTTATATTTCTATTATTATTTATATATCTGACGTGGGATTAGTAGCTCACAAGTAATAATATATATAAGAGAAAATAATAATATATTAAATAATAAATCATGATTTCAGCATCAAATGATGTTGTTGATGAAATCATTTTGACCCCAACAACATTAATTCTATCTTATGCAAAATAAGTACTTTAAGTTATTATACAAATCAACATAATTTTTTATTGATTATTGGATTACATCTGATGCACTTATATGTAATGAGTTTGGTTCAAGATTTTAGAAAAGTTACTAAAAAAAATAATTTAATTGTTTTAAGACATAATTTACATGAAAGATAACTTTTTTTATTTTGGTTAAAAAATTATTCTATTTTGGACTCTTTGCAATCATTTTCAACTACTTTAGTTTATCAAATATTTTAATTAACAGTCTAAAACAGGTCTAAATATTGTGCTGGAAGGGAAACACATCATGCACCTCCTCTCCTTAAGTCTTCTTATCTAGCATTTTGATAAAATTTAATTATATTTGCTTATTTAGGACCATATATATATGCAGATAATTTTGACAGGAAAATTAAATTTAAGAGGCCACTTAACTTGATGGTGACACCGTCCTAAACTTAACTGTCCTATCGTCTGTTGGTGATTTATTTAAGGATGCAACTTGCAAAATTATGACTCTGTGTGATAAACCTTTTGACCTCTTACCTGAATTTTTGGTAGGCCAAATCTCGATCAGTATCTCCTTTGTGTATGACCATCCAAGAACGCCAAATGTAAAAATGTATTTCAGGATCCATAAGCGAAAGCATACGATATAATTAATTACAATTAAACCTATATAAATTGATATATTCGGATGATAAAAATTTATTTATAAATTAAGATATTATTTAATTGATAAATTAATAATTTATTAGTTTACATATTAATATATATTAAAAACTAATTTATCAAGATAGTATTTATTATTTTTGTCCAAAACATTGAACATAATCACCGAATTATGAAATATCGTTGCTCTATGTATTTGTTTAACCAAAACAAATTTAAAAATGTTATTAATATTATTAAATAAAAGTTATTGATCTATCTGTTTTTCCAATAAATAAAATTATATTAGATATATACTTTATTAATATACTTCATGAACATTGAATCAAGCAAAAACATATATAAAAAATATATACATAAAGAGTTTGCCAAATAACAAAAAATTGGCAAATGATTGAAGAACTAATCATAAAGAAGGCAAATGATTTATTTAAAAATATATACCTTGTAAATATGCTAGAATCCTTTTTTTTTTTTAGATTGGGTCGAACGCATCAAATCAGAACATGATACTATTATGTATCATTGTTTTAGAGAAAGCATGTTAGTTGATATAAAACTAGTAAAGAGCAATTTAAAGTCTACAAGAGAGATAATATATCATTATTTTAGAGAAAGTGTGTTAGTTGATATAAAACTAGTAAAGAGCAATTTAAAGTCTACAAGAATTAATCCATGAAAATTGTTTTCAATATGAATCAAACATGATTGTGTTACAGGCTGCAATTCAATCATTTTCCTGCAACAAAACAACTTGAAGGTGAGAAACAAGATAAGAAAAAATCTACAACTGTTATTTACTGTAATAAGAATAGTTATGAGAAAATTCTTTTATAGTTCATTAATAATTATTCTAAACTATAGTGTTTCAAAAATATAAAACTTGAGTAGTACAAACTATAAGTATTACGCCACTAAACAAGCATGGATGACTAGGATTTTATTCTTTGAATTTATTTGACAACTTTGTAGAAAATTGGATGGGTAGAAAAATTGATTTGCTTATTGATAATTGTCTTGCTCATCTTAAAACTATTAAAAGTTTAAAAATATAGAATTTTTTTTCTTACCACCCAAAACAACCCTAAAGATTAATCAACCTTATGATGTGGGGATATTATGAGCTTTCAAGATGCATTGTGAAATTAGGATCTCAAATCGTTAATCTATAGATTTGGAGGATTATGAAATTAGGATCTCAAATCTAGAGAAAGATAAATGTTGGACAATATATGTTCAAGCATATATAATTGTGAATTGTTTTTGACATTGTAAAATTGGTTAAACAACTTCATGTTCTAATCAAAGAGTTAAAGTATCATCATACAATGGATGTTAAGTAAAGACAATTACATGATTATTGAGCGATGAGTAAATTATTAATAACATCATGGAAAATGAAAAAAAATACTAAAAGTGATAGTTCTATACTAGAATATATTACATACAAAGATGTATTCTATAGAAACTTTACACTGTAATATTATGTAATGCAACTCACAACTTTCTATTCATTTGTTGCAACATTTATACAGTCTAGGAACCTTAATTTCAGGAATTTAAATGTGTAACAGAAAGGTATTTACAATTAGAATTAATAGCAATATTTGAAACTAATCCTATGATTATGGAGAGCACAAAATCTGGCATTTATCATGGTCACAGCTGCGGTTGAATTGGCAATGAGTTGATTTCATTAGATTCCTTAATATGCCCTCGCAAGGACAGGCTACCATCGGATAGGCCGATCTTGTCACGTAAGAATCATGTTCTCTGCCTGGAGAGAGGCTTGGTGAGCAGATCTGCTAGCTGGTCGGTTGTGTGGACATGTTGAACATTAAAAATAGTTTTCGCAACCAAATCTCGCACAAAGTGAATATCAATCTATATATGTTTCATCCAGGAGTGTTGGACATGATTAAAGCTTAGGTGTGTTGCACCTAAATTATCACATAAGAACAGAAGTGGTTGTGATAGACAAAACTTAAGTTCTTAGAGAAGAGATAGCAACCACACACTCTCGACAGCAGCCATTGCCAAGGCCCTATATTTAGCTTCAGTTGATGATCGTGCGATTGCACGCTGCTTTTTAGAGCTCCAGGAAATTTGTGTGTTACCAAGGAATATCAGATAAGCTAAAGTAGATTTCCTGTCATCTAGACTTCTAGCCCAATCAGCATCCGAGAAACAAGTTAATGTGTTGCTTGATGTTTTGCTGATAGTAACTCCATGAAAGATTGTGTTCTTCAAATAACGCAACGGTCTTTTTATTGTTATCCAATGAGTCTGCGTGGGATGATGCATAAACTGAGAGAGTTTATTGACAACAAAGCTGATATCAGGTTGTGTGAGGGACTTGTATTGCAAAGCACCAATAACTTGACAATATTCGATGGAGTCAACAAATGAAGAACCATCATCCAATTGTAAAGGAACCGATGTTGAGAGAGATGTGGCGACATCTCTAGCACCATCCATACTGGTTTTGGCAAGTAAATTTCTGATATATTTGTGCTGAGATAGAAACAAGTCAGCTGCAGTAGGAATAACCTCAACACCAAGAAAGAAATGCAGTGACCTAAGTCTTTGATGGAAATTTTCCAGCCAAGATGATCAATAATACTTACAACAAAAACTGAGTTATTGCCTGTGATAATTAAGTTATCAACATACACTAGGCAATAGGCAAGAGTGGAACTAGTATGAAACACAAACAAAGATGAATCTGATTTAGAATTTAGAAAACCAAACTCTATCAAGGCATGCTTAAGGGCAGAGTACCAAGCACGTGGTGCTTGTTTAGGCCATAGATAGCCTTGGTGAGGCAGTAAGCATAATCAGGATGTTCAGGATTCCTGAAGCCAGGAGGTTGTTTCATATATACTATTTCGGTGAGATGGTCATGAAGGAATGCATTATTAACATCCAACTGTCTCAAAGTCCAACCCTGCATCACAACAATAGTCAAGACAGTGTGTATGGTGACTGACTTAACAACAAGACTAAATGTTTCTTTGTAATCCTGTTCGGGTCGCTGATTGAACCCTTTGGCCACTAGTCTGGCTTTGAATCGATCAACAGACCCATTAGCATGCCTTTTCACCCGAAACATCCATTTACAGCCAATAATATTACAATCAGTTGGAGGAGGCATCAATTGCCAAGTATTATGACGCATTAAAGCAGTTAATTCGGAGGACATGGCCTCACGCCATCTAGAATCAGTGGGGTGTTTGGTAACAAGGAAGGATTTTTTAGGTTTATAAATGTCATTCATGGACCTAGTAGTCATACAGTGCATTCTCACAGCAGCAGTTTTAGAGACAGTAGAAGTAGATAATTTTAGGGAAGTGATTGGATTTAAAAGTAGAGGAGAAGATGATGTACTTACCTGGAGAGGAGATGATGCAGAGGACGACCCATGCTCAGACGATTGCAAGACTTTAGCACCCACATCTAGAGAAGTACTGGGACTAGGTGAATCAAAAGGTAGCTTTGATAATGAGATTGGCACATAAGAACATTGCTCAACTGATGGAGAAGGAGTAGCACTGTTATGACCGAGCTGTTGAAAAGGGAAAGTGCTTTCATGACAAATGACGTGCCGGGACGTGAATATTTTTTTGGTAGATGGCTCAAAGCACAAATATGCATTTTAGGATAAGCTATAACCCATGAATGTGCATGGTTTTGATTTTGGCTCAAGTTTGTGTTTATTGTATGGTCGAGTTAATGGATAACAGAGACAACCAAATTGTTTAAGCTTGAGATAGTTGGGTCTTTGATTGAATAATTTTTCAAACGGAGATGGATTATTCAAGGTGGAAGTGGGCATGCGATTGATTAGATAGACAACAGTTTGAAATGCTTAGGTCCAATAATTTAGAGGAATGTGAGCATCGGTGAGCAAGGTAAGACCAATTTCAACTAGGTGGCGATGTCGCCTTTCAGACAAACCATTTTGTTGGGGAGTGTGAGGAGTAGTAGTGTAGTGACTAATGACATGAATTGAAAGATAAGTTTTGAGACCAACATATTCCCCACCATTATCAGAATAAAAACTTTTTATTTTTATGTTAAAATGATTTTCCACAAGTTTGCGAAATTATGGAAAAATGGTTTGAACATTTGATTTATGAGTCATAGGATAAAGCCAAATATATTTGGTATAATGGTCAACAAAAATAACATAATATTTAAATCCATTAATTCCAAGATCATGAGATGGGCCCCAAACATCCGTGTAAATCAGTTCAATTGGAGTGGTGCTGGTAAGACCATGAGTACTAAATGTTTGACGATGAGCTTTGTTTTGAGAGCATGAAGTATACAAAGAAGAATGACCATTTTTATTGGTGGGTAAGAAAAAACATGAATGAGATGCTTAACCAATTTGGGTGATGGATGACCAAGACATTTGTGCCATCCATCAAATTTTGTACGTTCATGAACATAGGCAATAATATTTGTCTTGATGGATGGTAGGTGCTTCGGAAATGGGTACACTCCATCTTCACATTCGCCTTTGAGTAGGATCGCCCCCGTGATCCGATCCTTCACCAAAAACTAAGTAGGATGAAATTCAATGTAAACATTGTTATGCTTGGTAAAATGATAAACAGGGATAAGATTTTTATGAATGGTTGGAACGCAAAGAGTGTCACGTAAATGAAAGACATGATTGGATGATTTTAGAGATGACGAACCAATATGAGACACAAGCAAACCTGATCCATCCCCAATTACCACTTCATCAGTACCATCATATTTAGAATTAATCGTCAGATTGGAGAGATCAGTGGTCATATTGTGAGATGTTGCTGAGTCAACTAGCCATTTGTGATTTCTATGTTGAGAAGAAGCTACATAATTTGCAGAGAAATCAGAAGTAGATATTTTTGGGCATTGTTTTGCTGTATGACCCAATTGATCACACCATTGACATTTTGGTTTAAACCTCCTGTGACTCGAATTGAATGACCCATTTCGGTGAGCCCTATTATGTCCATATGGAGTATTAGAAGCAATTGGGGGACGCCATTTGGACTTTCTAGAATTGGAAGAGAACCGAGGGCTCCAACGATTAGAATAATTAGTAGTGGGAACAAATGAATTTGCAGATTGTTGCTCCAGTCACCGAAGATAATTCTCATGACTAACAAGAAGGTCATGAATTTCTTCAAATTTCAGAGATGTTTCGCGGGCACGAATGGGTGCCGCAATTTCTTTGAATTCAATACCTAATCCATTGAGTATGTATAGAGTTAGATCATCATCTGAAACTAGATGATCGATGACTACTAGTTCATCAACAATTACTTTAATTCCTTGAAGAAATTCAATAACTGGACGAGACCCACGATTGCTCAAGGTCAGGTCTTCCTTGAGCTGCATCACACGCGTTCTTGATTTGCTTGTATATAAACGGGTAAGTGTTGTCCATGCCTTATTTGATGTTTTGTAGGCAAAAAGAAGGGGGGGTAATGGTGGTGGAGGTGGAGGCGAGGATAGCATGTAGAATGAGCTTGTCCTGGCGAATCCAGTGGGAATTCACAGCTTTGGATGCAATGAAGTTTTGTGCATCAATGGCAGGGCATTTGTGTGTACCTGTTACAAAATCAATAAGATTATAGCCAATGAGCAAGGCTTCAAATTGAGCCTGCCACTGAGGAAAAGTAGAGGGAATGAGTTTTTCATTGATAGTTGTGGCAACATTGATTGTGATAATGGGTAAGTGTGTTGAATCGGTGGTAGGTGCAGTGGTAGTTACCATTTGCAGCAAGCAGTAAAAGAATAGCAGGAGGGATGGATATTTGTTAGAGATTTTCAGGCTCTGATACCATATAGAAACTTTACACTGCAATATTATGTAATGCAACTCACAACTTTCTATTCATTTGTTGTAATATTTATACAGTCTAGGAACCTTAATTTCAGGAATTCAAATATGTTTAACGGAAAGATATTTATAATCAGAATTAATAGCAATATTTCAAACTAATCCTATGATTATGAAGAGTACAAAATTTGGCATTTATCATGGGAACAACTGCGGTTAAATTGGCAATGAGTTGATTTCATCAGATTCCTTGATACGCTAAAAGCAACAATATGAGATTTATATTTTTGCAATGTGAGAATAGTTTGCTAGAGCCTTTTCAATTAATTTACTAAGAAAAATTAGAAATAAGGTTACATCAATCTTTTTTTTATAAAAAAAAATTAACTTTAAAATCATATTTTACAAAGTTATTCTAATTGAGAGATTAGTGATATATATATTAAATGGAACCTACGTTTTTTCTTAAATAAATTATACGAATTATCAATAAACCACGTTAATTTCAAATCAGGATTGATACAAAAATATTATTTAATTGAGGATATTAATTATCAATGTACGTGGTTATACCGTATTTATAATTTTTTCGTCTCATTTTGTCTTATAATGAAACACAAAGGCGCTATACATACTCTTATAAGAAACATAACAAAAATTAATTACCCATCACGACTTAGGATCCTGCAAGCTTGTTGATTAGTAGGGGGTGAAAAGAAGCATGGGTTCCAATGAACTGCCATCAAAGCTTCCTATTCTCGACTTCGCCAAGGAAGATTTGAAGCCTGGCACAAGTTCTTGGCTCAAAGCCTGCAGTGATGTTAGGCTAGCGCTTGAAGAGTATGGCTGTTTTGTAGTAGAGTACAACAGACTATCTCTAGAACTTAGAGATAAAGTCTTTGGTGTTTTAAAGGAGTTGTTCGATCTCCCGACAGAAACAAAAATGCAGAACAAATATGAGAAGCCCTTGAATGGTTATGTTGGACAGATTGCCAAACTTCCTCTCCATGAAAGCATGGGAATTGACAATGCAACATCTCTAGACGCAACTCAAAATTTCACAGATCTCATGTGGCCTGCTGGGAATGATCGCTTCTGGTACGTATACTGATTAACGAAGAGAACAAGCATTCTACTTAACAGTTTTTCTCACATTATAAGATCCCGACATGGTTATTTGTCTAACTAGTTTAAATATTTTTTCATCTCGATCTTGATTAGTGAATATGCTTTCAAGTACGCTAATCTAGCTGCAGAGCTAGACCGAATGGTGACTAGAATGGTATTTGAAAGCTATGGAGTAGAGAAGTACCATGACTCTTACGTTGAGTCTACTACTTACCTTCTTCGGCTTCTGAAAAATAGACCTCCCAAGGTGGACGAGCACAATTTAGGTTTTATCACTCACACTGACAAGAGCTTCACGACCATACTTCATCAAAATGAAATTAATGGGTTGGAAGTGGACACCAAGGATGGCAAGAAGATCAATGTTGAGCTTTCACCTTCGTCTTTTGTTGCCATAGCTGGTGATGCATTAAAGGTGAGTCACTGATTATGATTATGTATCTTTCAAATTTTATGCCAACCTAGCTGCTGTGGATCATATGAATCCAATTAGATAATTATTGGTGAGTCAATGATTATGATTAATTATTTGTCTAACGTACAGGCATGGAGCAATGACAGAATAATATCTCCTAGCCACCGTGTTATCATGAACGGAAAGATAGACAGATACTCCATGGGGCTGTTTGCTTTCAACAATGGAATAATACAAGTTCCTGAAGAACTTGTTGACGAGGAGCACCCTTTAATGTACAAGCCACTGGATCATATTGGACTCCTTCGTTTCTATCGGACAGAAGAGGGATACAAAAGCAAATGTCCTATCAAGGCTTATTGTGGCGTCTGAAATTAAAGGGAAAAATGGACTTGTACAATAATTAGTTGATGCACTCTTCTGCTTGCTATATAAGGCCTGTTTCTATGTATTTCGATTCCAACGCCAGTGTTTTCTTTTTCTTTTTCTGAAGGTTGATGGTTTTTTTTTTCTTTTTTTGTGCTTGCATTTTAAAATGTATTAATGCTTCGTACAAGAAGCAATTTAATGAATGTCATATGTGGTTATGGTTAGAAAACTGTTGTTGTTCATGATTATGATGCCATATCAATAATCGTGTTGTTCTATGAACATTCACAAGCATGAAAATAGTGATATATATGGCCATCACAGGGCTGGTTCAGCATGAAGTGTTCGTTGATCCTCTCGAGAAAGTCCGGGTTAATTATCCAAGTGATTTAATGAGCTGAAAAATATAAAATACATGGGAAAATACAACAAATTAATCATTTAAAATGAGTCATTTTTAATGAAAATGAGTCTCTCTCTCTCTCAAATAGATCAAAAAAGTAAGATTAATGTATAATCTTAGTATTTGATCCGATATTTTCCTGAGAGACAAAAAATACAAATTTAAATATATCGATTCATTTTAAATATATTTGGACATATGATAAGATATTTAAATAATATATTTTTTTATTTTTAAAAAAATTATTTTCAATATCAGTATATCAAAAAGTTTGAAAAACCAAAATAAAATTAATTTAAAATTAAAAAATTAAAAAAAATTAATTTTTAAAAAAAATACTTTTAAAATGTTAATAACAAACAAAATCTTAATTTCCCTGATTCTATTCCTCAATCTCTCTTAATTTGGACCGTCTGAAAAATTAAATCCTAAATGAACTAGTCTGATTAATTATAGTAGTGACACCCTCTATAAACTATACATAAGAGTTATCTTGTGATGGAAAAAAATATAACAATGATCCTATAAATAAACAATTTAGTCGCTGTATTTGGTTTCAAAACAATTTAGATTATAAGATGATTAAGGTCAATTCAAAATTATACTATCTTAATATTCTTTTTAAAATTATATTTTTTTAATTATATTTTTATTGATTATTTAAATTATATTTTGACCCATATAACCCAATAATTATATCAAATATTTTCATTTGTCTTGTTATAGGTCGTTGCGATACTAACAGTATAAATTATGGATGGGTAAAACACTAAATTGTGCACCATCTCAAACACACTCCAGCAAGAGAGAGCGACGACAACAATCATGGGTTCTGAAACAGTGCCAAAAATTCCTGTTGTTCATTTGTCCAAGGAAAACTTCGAGCCTGGCTCTAGTTCCTGGCTGGCGGCTTGCAATGATATCCGGCGAGCACTTGAGGAATACAGCTTCTTTGAAGTAGTATACAGCGAACCTTCAATGGAACTTTACAGGGAAATTATATCGGTGCTAGAGGAATTGTTCAATCTCCCTGATGAAACAAAAACCAGAAATACACATCCTAAGATTGGCCACGGTTACATGGGGAAAATCTCTGGCTTCCCTGAGGGCTTGGGGATCGAGTATGCAACAAAGAAAGATGAATGTCAAAAATTTACAAGCCTTATGTGGCCCGATGGAAATGAAAGATTCTGGTAAGATCTGCATATTATTATATTATGATTAAATATTTCTCTTTTTCCTTTTCCTTCGACCGATCATCTGAATCCTTGCATATAGCTGTATCCTCCTATGCTAACATTAATGTGAGCTTAATTAGTATGATTTACTTGCTTTTTGTTTGTATCTTTAGTGATGTCATCCACTCTTATACGAAGATAGCATCTGAACTAAATCAGATGCTGGTAAGGATGTTGTTTGAAAGCTATGGATTGAAGAAAGACTACGAGCCTCTCCTAAACTCAACAAATTACCTCCTACGTCTGTTGAAATATGGAAGATCACTCGGGGAGACGAATGTTGGTTTTAAGGCTCATATGGACAAGACTTTCTTCACTCTACTTTATCAAAATCCTGTTAACGGTTTAGAGATAAGAACCAAGGAAGGAGAGTGGATTACGTACGAGCCTTCTTCACCAACTTCATTTGCTGTCATAGCTGGTGATGTATGCATGGTGGGTTTATCCTATTTCTTATTTTACAAGATTCCTATTTCAAACGATACACACACACACTTAATGGATTCATAACTCTTGATCATGAATTGTGTTGTTTGAATAGAAAATCTTGGTTGGTGTTGTGTAGGCATGGAGCAATGACAGGATAAAATCTTCTTACCATCGAGTCGTTGTAAGCAGCGAAGAAGACAGATATGCACTGGGGTTATTCACATTCCTAGATGGGGTGGTGCAAACAGCAGAGGAGCTAGTAGATGATGAACACCCATTACAGTACAACCCCTTTGAACACCTGAAGCTTCTTGATTTCTATGAATCATCCAATGATCCGGATAAACGTGACATCAATATCATGAAAACCTTCTGTGGTGTTTAATACTCTAAAATGTAATGGGATTATGCTGCTTGACATGTCTCCTTTTCTTTTGTTTTTCCTCGGTCGATTGCTTTAAACCAGTCTTATTTGTTCCTCTTGGGTGAATCTCTAAAATGTAATGGGATTATGCTGCTTGACATGTCTCCTTTTCTTTTGTTTTTCCTCGGTCGATTGCTTTAAACCAGTCTTATTTGTACCTCTTGGGTGAATCTCTAAAATGTAATGGGATTATGCTGCTTGACATGTCTCCTTTTCTTTTGTTTTTCCTCGGTCGATTGTTTTCAACCAGTCTTATTTGTATCTCTTGGGTGAATGAAGTGTTTAATTATTTGGTGAAGGCCAGGAGTCATGTTCTACCTTGGGATTATTGATCTTGTTTGCAAACAACTTTTAATTTTGCGATTAGATCTCTGAAGTTTCAGAAATTCTAAATTTAAGCCCTTCCATCAATATCTTTCTATATTGTTGTAGGAATTATTTATTGCAGAGAATATTTAAGCCCTTCCATCAATATCTCTAAAAATATTTGAATAATTTGATAACAAAATTAACATTACCAGAAATTCAACTAAAACCATCAGAATTACCGATGCAATTTTTCTATTGGTAATTTACGTCCATCAGTTCAATAAGACCCCAACAAATTTGAGTCCAACAAAAGCTTTAGCCAATTCAAGTCCAGTAAAGATCTTGGAAGATTCCTTTAAATTCAACCCTATTAATTAGAAAATCCAACTCTGTCAACATAAATGAGAGTCAACTCTTTAATCAGGAAGATCCAAGAAAATTCAACCTACTAGTCAAGAAATTCAACCCTACCATCAGGAATTAGCGACAACCTTACAATCAAGAAGTTCCATGGAAATTCAGCCTTATTAATCAGGAAATTCAAACATGCCATCAAGAAACAATGGCAACTTTATAATCATGAAGCACAAAGAAAATTCAACCAAGAAAAAGTAAACCTTGCAATCAAGAAGCACCATAATGTTTAGCCTTGTGCGGCGTCGCGGAGATCGTCCACCCTTAAGAAAAATGGAAATGGGTCTATTTGGAAAATATAGAGGCAAATAATTTTTGTCTCTTATCAGTAAAATATGGATTGGGAGTCGCCACCTAGTATTCTAGTCACTAGGAACCCTAACTGGTCTCAGAGATCAGGTACGAACACTGGTTGCATAAAGGGAAGGTATTAGCACCCCAACTACGCCCTACCTAAGGTAAGGTGCATTGTTTTGTCAGATAAAATCTAAAGTCTTGTTGTGGTTTCTAATTGTCGGTCCATTTACGGTTTAAGAAAAGTCCTCATCTGTAAGGAGATCCTTACCTTATTGGGTAAAAACCTAACTACTCTAAGTCATCAAAAGAAAATACCTTTTTAATATCGGGTATACGTTTTATGTATAAATTCATAATTCTTGATACTAAAACAAAACAAAATAAAAATTTGGTTGTTTTTTAAAATTTAGCCAATGTTCTCTAAAATTTAATAAACTGGTTATTAAAGCCAAAATGTATGCTTAAACATTGTTTTTTGGTGTATGAAAAACATGATATGATTATTTTTAGCTTTGAGACACTTGGTTGCATGCATAGAAAACATTATTTTTTTCTTCTTTTCAAATTTTGTTTTGTATTTTGGAAGTTTTGACAAAAACCAGGTATTTTAATACCGAATTTTGTATTTTTTCAAAATAAAATATAGATTGATATTAAGCAATAGGACATAGAAAATACATTGGAAAATTGTAAAATCCCAAAAAATATTTGTTAAATGTGTTTTTTTTATTCTAGAAATGGGCTCCACCCGGCCCAAATCAGTGGGCTGTGCTAGGCTGGATTTAGCCCAAAACTAAAGGGGCTAGTTACTGTGCGTAAGCACAGAAACCAGGCCCTACCTCATTTGCTGGTAAGGACGAAGCAAGAATAAAATAAACAGGGCATCAGGAGGTTACCTGGGGTGGTGCAGCTTGAGCGTGGCCGTTAGTGGCGGTGACAATGGCAACGTCTCCCCTGTTTTCTCTTCTTCTGTCCAGAGGCAAGAGCCTTTTTTTTCTTTTCTTTTCTTCTTCTACTCGAAGAGTTGCTGCTGGTGGTGGCAATAGAGAGGAGGCGTAATGGTGGCGCTGCTGGGTTAAAGGTGGCCGGTGGTGGTTCTTCTTCTACTCCAATTCCCCAAACATTTCATCCTAATATGCTTCAAACAAGATTAGACAGCAGGTTCATGTTCATATTAGGGGTGTCTTCCAATTCTATCTACCCGACCTTAATTAATTGTAGAAACTTTCTCTTGAAGGCGTTGCAGGTTGGATGTTATACCTAGCAATACCAGCATGGTATTCACAATTGAGTTCTCGCTTGTACCAATTAGGATAAGGTGGTTGTAGAGGTGTCAGAGGTTTTGGAGCTATCTGCCTGATGCTCAATAGCTTTTGATACATCTCATTCAGGGGTAGCGATAGTGGAGGTAGTTACCTTTATGAGAATTTGCTTATTTTAGATGATTTAAATTCATTGAAAAATTAAATTAATACATTTAAGAGAATTTCCAACAGAACAACTAATTTAATCCTATAACTGAATTCAATTCACAATAAAGAAAATCTTCTTACCATCGAGTCTGTAAGAAGGAAGCCCTTTTCCTTCTCCTTTCAGCCGACAAAGCTCCCCTGCACTCTCTTTTCCCTGCCGCCAACCTCCAAACCACAACAGCAACACATTGTCCCCACACACTTCGCCTCTAGCCGCTACCTCGCAGGTAAGTCTTGCAAACTTTGAGAATATATTCACATGGTTTCTTGTCTTTAATTGCGATTAACTGTGATGCTTGTGTTTTTATAAAAATATGTTTTTGTGTGTTGCATACGGCCAATACCCTAACATGTTTTTTTAATGTCTTAAAAAAAAACAAATATTTGAACTTTCAAAAATGTGTTTTCGCATGGATTTCTTAAACACAACAAAAAAATTATTTTCTTGCATTTCTGGATTTTACAACATGTTTGTAAAACTCCAAAGGGTATTTACCAATATTCCAAAAAAATACAAAAATCTTATTTTGGTGGGAATTCATTTATTATTCACCGTTAATGTTTGGATAAAGAAATCCCAAAGGGATGAATATCCAAAATATTATTGGGAATAACTTGTTATTATTCACTGTTAATATTTGGATAAAAAAGCCCTAAGCGGTAAATATCCAAAATAATTTTCTAGGAATAATAAGTCATCAAACATCCTTGAAAAAAGCCTTGATTATAATTGAGGACATTTCAATTTTACTCCACGGTTTACGAGCCATCAGAATATGAAACACTAAGGAAAAAATAGGCTTTTAAAGTGCCTTGAATTTTCTTAGATTTCTAATTTTTTTGTCCCTCCTCCTTGTGATTTACGAGTCGCAAAACTCTTGAAATACTAAGGGAAAATTGAGCTTTCGAAGCACATGGAATCTCCTTGGATTACTATCCTAATAAATTTAGGTTGAATCAAACCTAGGAAAATTGATGGGATTACAAAACATCAACACCGTAGCAATTATAAAGCAAACCAAACACTAAACAACTTACCTTAGGTAGGGTGTACTAGAGGTGTTAATACCTTCTCTTTACGCAACTAGTCCCTTGCCTTAGAATCTCTGAAAGACCAGTTAGGGTTCCTAGTGACCAAAATACTAGGTGGCGACTCCAAAGAACCAATCAAGCAAAATAATAAACGAAAAAATCACCATCGGATGCCGCGTGGGTGACGTACGACAGAATGACGACTCCGCTGCGGACCCTTAGACTAAGCTTGGTAATTGTTTTTTTTTTATGCTATGTGTTGTTTTTTTTTAATTATGAATGATACTTTGTTTAAAAGCTTTAAAATGCATCTATACATTACGTCATACATGGTGTAGTCATTCATCACTTTATTATTATTTTCTTTTTTGAGGGCACACACATTAAATTTTAAGTTAAGTGGGGGACGAAGCTTGCCTTATGACTTGAGTCAAAGTTTAAGTTTGTGTAAACCCCAACTCTTTGTTGAGTGTTTAGACTGATAGTGATTGGTACAAGTGCCATCCCACTATCTGCTGAACCCCTAAATTGCCTTTACGAGGGTGATCACTAGGACAACAAGAGACTCTCGTTTAGAGACCAAGTAGTAAACCTACCCAATGTCTCACATAAAGGAACTAGAACCTATCCTTAGGATGTATGCTCCATAATATCTTTTTGCATCCAAACAAGCCTAAGCTCAAAGCATCTTGAATCTCAAGAATTTCATTCAAAAGCTAGCCAAGGGAGAGATGTTCCAGAATTGGGAGACCCAAAAAGCTCCATTGGTTTCAAAATTTAATCAACAATGCTTGTTTAATCATGATATTGTGTTGTTTGCCTTTTTCAACTTTTTAAATCGAGGTTCCAAATGTTAATGGGATTTTATCCTTTTCTTTTAGACAACCTTTTCCCTTTAATGAGATCATGTATTTTCAAAAGTTCATCTTGGTGTTTTTACACATCACTTTCCTTTTCAAAGTGAATCTTCCATAACTACACCTACACTTTACACTGAGAATGAATTGCCAGACGTTAAAGAATACATATTAGTTGTAGAAGAGGAAGAATGGTAGGAAAATAACATTAGGGGATTCAAAAAAATTAATAACATGAACAAGCTTGGAAACCTGCTAGAGAGGAGCTTGAAACCATAGATGTTGGCGATGAAGAAATCAAGAAGAGAGTTGAAGATACGGACTTTGATCACCCTTAAAGAAAGAGAAGAGTTGATTGCACAACTTTGAGATTTTGTAGATGTTTTTGCTTGGTCCTACAAGGATATGCCTGGTTTGTATAGGGTACCACTACTAGAAGGATGCAAATCGGTTAAACAAAGGTTGAGAAGGACCAATCCGAATAAAGGCATAAATTGAAAAGCAGTAGAACACTGATTTTCTAAAAATAGTCAAGTATCCACAATGGGTGTCCAACATAGTTGTCGTGCCCAAAAAGAAAGATAAAATCAATTTTTGGACTTTAGGGACTTAAACCGGGCTAGCTCTAAGGATAATTTTCCTCTACCACACATAGATGTATTGGTCGATCCATATATTACTTTATGGATGGATTTTCGAGCTACAGTCAGATGAAAATATCACAATAGGATGAGGAGAAGACAACATTTGTAACACCATAGGGAACCTTTTGCTACAAAGTCATGATATTTAGGTTAAATAATGTCAGGGCCACCTACCAAAGGGCCATGGTGGTTCTATTTCACGACATGATGCAAAAGGAGATTAAAGTATACGTGAATGACATGATCTAAAGAGGGAGAGAATCATGTCCAAATATTGCAGGAATTATTTGAAAGACTAAGGAGGTACAAGTTGAGGTTTAGCCATGCAAGGTGTTCATTCGGGGTGAAATCTAGGAAGTTGGTGGGATTTATGATGAGTGACAAAGGGATAAAAGTGGACCCTGATTAAGTAAAGGCTATTCAATCTATGCCAACTCCCAAGACTGAGAAGGATGTAAGGAGGTTCTTAGGAAGGTTGAATTACATTGCTCCGTTTATATCCCAATTAACCACAACTTATGACCTCATCTTTAATTGTTAAGGAAGAAGAATCTCGAAATTTGGAATAAGAGTGTGAAGAAGCTTTCGCGAAAATCAAGCAGTACCTACTGAATCCACCCCTATCTATCAAGCCGAATTGCAAAATGGAAAGTTCTACTAGCTAAGTACAACATAGTATATATGATAAGGAAAGCCATGAATGTCATCGCCGATCACCTAGTTGACCATGCTGTGGAAGAATATGAGCCGTTAAAATTTGATTTTTCTGATAAAGAGGTGCTTTCAATCATGGAAGGGAAATCAGATTGGTGGATTACGTACTTTGATGGTGATGTGGTAACGGAGTGGGGGCAGTGCTAATCTCTCTTAATAAGAAACAATATCCGGTTTCAGTTAAGTTGAAGTTTCGGTGCAATAATAACATATGAGCATGAAGCTTGCATTCTCGTTTTAGAGGTGGCATTGGAGCAGAATATTAGAAAGATAGAAATGTAGGGAGACTCAATTTTGATTACTTGCCAAGTGAAAGGAAAAGGGCAAACCAAGGACGAAAAGTTGAGACCTTACCAAGAATACTTGTCTAAATTGGCTAGAGAATTTAAGGAAATAAAGTTCACCCATTTAGGAAGGACCCCTTTTTGTTGATGCTTTGGTCATGCTAGCTTCTATGGCTAGAATAGATTTTGGGCACAAGGTACATTCGGTACACATTGATACCAGAAATAACCCAGCTCTTTGTTGCTCAGTTGAAAGAGAAATAGATGGAAACCCTTGGTACTATGATATCCAGAATTTCATCTAAAACCAGACATATCCCATAGGGGCCTCCAAAATCAACAAGAAGACTTTAAGGAGACTGGTAATGGAATTTTATCTTGGTGGGGAAACTTTGTATAAGAAATCATCTTACAGAACTTTGTTGAGATATTTGGATGACGTGGAGGCAAAAGGTGTTAAAGAAATTTATGGAAAGAGATTTGATATGTCGATATGGTCCGCTAGAAAATATTATAACTAATAATATGCATAACTTCAATAGCAAGATGATAATAGAACTCTGCACTAAATGGAAAATTAAGCATTCCAATTCCTCGCTATATAGGCCAAAGATGAATGGTCCGAAAATGTCAAGAAGATCATTTAGAAGATGGTAGTCACCTATAAGGATTGGCATGAGATGTTGCCATTTACCCTTCATGCATACCGCACCACAATCTGAACTTCAACAGGAGCCACCCCGTACACTTTGGTATATGGTATGGAGGTGGTGATTCCTTTAGAAGTGGAAACCCCCTCATTAAGAATATTGGTAGACTTTGAGTTTAGAAGAGGTGGGATGGGTAAAAGTTAGATATGAATAGTTGAATCTGATCAGTGAAAAGAGGATAGTTGCAATCTATCATTATCACGAATGGCCAAATCATATGATAAGAAGGTTCGACCTCGAGGATTCTATAAAGGAGATCTTGTATTGAAAAAAATATAGCCTTTACCAGGAGAAGATTAGAGTAAATGGGAAGCAAACAATAAAGGCCCTTATATGGTAAAGAGAGCGTTCTCGGGAGGAGTTTTATTGTTATGTAGAATGGATGGAGAAGTTCTAGTTAGACCTGTGAATGCTGACTCTATAAAGAAATACTATGCTTCCCGATCCATAAAATAAAGTTCAGCCGTGAATTCTCTCTGTAAAGAACCTTTTCTTTATAAAGCGCATGATCTCATAGCATTCAAGATCTTTTACTTTAAAGAACTGTTTTTACACATGACTAAGAAGATGACTCCATCAATTCTCAAATTGGAGGGATCTAGACCAAATTTAAACCTGGTAGGTATTGCACACCACACTAGGAGGCAAAAAGTGTACATAGGGGTCTGTAGTGAACCAAAGCCCAAAAGGGGTATCATCATAGAACTTCTGAAACACCTTTTATGAGAATTGCTTAAAAAACAAAATATGATGATTGCATTGAAAGTTTTCATTTTCATGAACAAACCTAAATTTTTGAGTTTTCCTTTTAAAAATAATTTCTCAAAAAAATAGAAAAGGCAATTAAAAAAAATATAATACAAAGCAACGTTCAATGGAGCAAGAAAGGGCCCCCACAAGGAACTAGAGATCTCTTCACTAAGCATAAAAAGGATAGAAAATATAGCGTGTGAAGCATATTCTAGTTCAAGAGGATAGGTCGGGCAAACAAATGGAAATAGGAACTCGAATAAGTCTACTACAGAAAAGGGGGACCTATGTTTCCAAGATAGGTAACAAAAACATGCATAACACTAACTTGGCATAACATAGCACTAAATTGGCAGGAAAGGTGTGACGAAAGCCAAATTAGTTCCAAGTTTTTTTGGGAACTACTAAGAGACAGAATCTCAGGTCAACAAAACTATGGAAAATTATATGAATTGTGAACCAGCACTGCTTCATTCCTCGAGGTATGATGTTTTCTTTAAGAATTTTAAGAGGGGTCGGTCACCCGATTTGGAGACCGTTTCTTAGAAAAGCGTGGAGTTTTCTAAGAATTTTAAGATGGGTCGGTCACTTGATATTGAGACCGTTTTTTAGAAAAGCGTGGAGTTTTCTAAGAATTTTAAGATGGGCAGGTCACCCGATATTGAGACCCTTTCTTAGAAAAGCGTGGAGTTTTCTAAGAATTTTAAGATGGGCAGGTCACTCGATATTGAGACCCTTTCTTAGAAAACCGTGGAGTTTTCTAAGAATTTTAAAAGGAGTCGGTCACATGATATTGAAACCGTTTTTTAGAAAAGCATGGAGTTTTCTAAGAATTTTAAGAGGGGTTGGTCACCCGATATTGAAACCGTTTCCTAAAAAAACATGGAGTTTTTCTATAATTTTTAAAACGGGCAGGTCTCCAGATATTGAGATCCCTATCTAAAATCCTACATTTGGGTAGGTCACCCATCATAATGAGACCATCATCTTTCATTTGGGTAGGTCACCCATTAGAATGAGACCATTCTTCATTTTTTTTTTACCTAGGTAGGTCACCCATTATAATGAGGTCATTCTTTCCCCTGGGTAGGTCACCCATAAGAATGAGACCACTCTTCCCCTTTTCTACCTGGGTAGGTCACCCATCATAATGAGACCATCATTTTTCCTAGGTAAGTCACCCATTAGAATGAGACCATTCTCCATCTTTTTTTTACCTGGGTAGGTCACCCATTATAATGAGGCCATTCTTCCCCTTGGATAGGTCACCCATAAGAATCAGACCACTTTTCCCCTTTTCCACTTGGGTAGGTCACCCATCACAATGAAACCATTATTTTTTCTGGGTAGGTCACCCATCACAATGAAACCATTATTTTTTCTGGGTAGGTCACCCATTAGAATGAGACCATTCTCCATCTTTTTTTACCTGGGTAGGTCACCCATTATAATTGTCGCACGTGTGAGGCGAAAAAAATATGTGGCAGATAGGGGAGACAAGAAAATATTGTCTTTTGTGGGTGAAAAATGGAATGGGAGTCACCACCTAGTATTTTGGTCACTAGGAACCCTAACTGGTCTCGGAGATTGGGTACGGGGACTGGTTGCGTAAAGGGAAGGTATTAGCACCCCAAATACGCCTTACCTAAGGTAAGCTGCATTGTTTTATTGTCTGATAAAATCTAAGGTCTTTTCGTGTTTTCCTAGTTGTTGGAATGGTTCAAGAAAAGTCCTTCTCGGTAAGGAGATCCTTATCTTAATAAGTAATTCTGACGTTAACAAAATAATTTAATATTCAGAATACGTCTTACGTATAAGATCGTAACCCCAAATACTAAAAGAAAAAACAATAATTTTTTTGGAAGTTTTGAAATATTGGCCTAGTTCTCATGGCTTGAATAAACTGGTTATTAAAGTCAAAATGCATACTAATAAATATATTTTTTCAAAATTTCTTTTGTTGTATGAAAATATGATGCGATGATTTTTCTTTATTTTGGAGAGACTAGGCTGTATGCATTAAAACAAAAAAACATTTTTTTTTGTCTGGACGAAAATCGAGTACTTTAATACTGGATTTGTATCTTTACGGTATAAAAATACAAACCAATATTAAGCTATTTTGATAAAAACATGCAAGGAAATCAACAATATTTTTTAAGGATTTCTCAGATTTTTTTGAAAGCAAAAACATTTTTTTATTTTAAAATTCTTGATGTTTTGACAAAAAAAAAACGGTTATTTTAATATTGGATTTGTATCTTTACGGTATAAAAATACAAACCAATATTAAGCAATTTTGATAAAAATATGCAGGAAAATCAACAATATTTTTCAAGGATTTTTCAGATTTTTTTTTTAAAATTTGTTTTTGATATATATCTATATATATATATATAATTATAATAAATAATATATAATATTAGGTGGGCTGGGCCGGCCCAACTTACTAGGTCGGCTCACCTTACTGGGCCGGACTCAGCCCCAAAAGGGATTAGGCCGATCTCGGCCCAACAACTCTCCTATCTTTGTCTGGGCCAGACTCGGCCTAGACAGCAGGGCTGGGCCAGAACCATTCTGGCCAACACAAAAATATTTCTGGGCCAGAACCCGTCTGGCCCAGAGAAGGGAAAGAACAACAATGCTGGGCCAGCATCAGCCTGGCCCACCACATAAACTGATCGGGGGGAATTATTGTCCCCCTCCCCTCCTCCTGCATGCAGAACGCTGCATGTAGGAGGAAAAACAATTAAAACGCAAACAGTGAGGGGGAAGAGGAGTTACCTGGCACGGAGGAGGCGGTGCATTGCTGGTCTGTCGGCTTCGCTGGAGGTGCGGCGGTGGAGGTCGGTGGTGGTGTCGTGGCTCACGGACTGCGGCTCCAAGCGGCTGTTCCGAACGGTTCTGTGCTCTCTCGGTTCTGTGTCTTCTTTTTTGCTTTTATGTTTCCCTCTCGGTTTCAAGCTTTCCCCTTTCCCTTCCTCTTAGTTTTGGGTTTTCGGTGGCTCTCTCTTATGTTCGGTTGTTTCTCTCTCCTCCTCTCTCTCTTCGGTTCCTTCTTTTTCATCCTCCTTTTTCGTCCTCCCGTGTTGGCGTTGGAGGGGGTATTTATAGGGAAATAGGGAGCGGAGGCGTCCCTATTGCCAACGTATGGCTGCATGGGGAGCGAGGCTTTGCTGCCCTGTCACGGCGCCGGGTTGGCTGGGTAGTGGGCGCGGCTGGCAGGCGCGACTCCCTCGGTGCATCATCATGATAGTGTGTGGGGTTTCGGGAGGTGGCAGGGGTGTGGCCTGTGGGGTTGAAGAAAGAAAAAAAAATAACCTTCCCCTGCTGCACGTCCAGGGGAAGGATAAAGGGGAAACAGTGTCGTTCAAAACGACGTTGTTCTGCTCTTTTTTTTTTTCTTTTTTTTAACATGAAATGACGTCGTTTTGGGAAAAACGCGCCGTTTCATTTAAATAACAAAAGGGGCGCCAACAGGCGTCAATCTACAAGTCAGCCCTCAATTATCTTTTGTTTATTTCAATTGCATCCTTCAAAAATTCAATCGCCGCCCTCATATTTGGCCGCCTTTTCCACTTTCGTCCTTGGTCTCTGATTCATGCAATTTGACCCACAATTGATCAATAAACTTCCAATTTCTTCAATTAGGCCCCCCGGATCAATCCAATACAGCCCCCCTATTTACGCGCCTCTTCCAATTTGGTCCCTGGTTTCGGATTTTCTCAATTAAGTCCCTAATTGGCCATTAAACTTCAATATTTATGCAATTAAGCCCCTGATTTGACCTAAAAATTTCCTAAAAATTATAATTTGGCCCCAGAACTTTAATTTCTTCTAATTAAAGCCCAAATTGACTTAAAAATCAATTTTCTTGCAATCAAATCCTCTATAAATCCAATTAAAAATCCAATTAAGTCCATAAACCTCCAAATTTGGACTTTTCTCCTAAAAATTCAAATTTTCTCTTCCAACGGGGGTCTCATCATACAAGAATATACTGCCAAAAATCCGATCTATATATTTTAAACTTCCTTGACCAAATTTTTTCCGACCATCTTCTGAGCGTTTCTGCCTGCTATTATTTTTTGATCTTTTTGGCTATTTATTTTATTTATTTTTGTGGGGACCCGAAAATGGGTTACAACAATAATGAGGCCATTCTTCCCCTGGGTAGGTCACCCATAAGAATGAGACCACTCTTCCCCTTTTCCACTTGGGTAGGTCACCCGTCATAATGAGACCATCTTTCATTTTGGGTAGGTCACCTGTTATAATGAGACCACACACATATTTTTATATTGGTTGTGGTTAAAGGAGATCGCCAGATGGGATCTCAGGTTAACCCAACCACACATAGAGTTTAGCTTTGGTTAAAGGGAATCGTTAGATGGAATTTCAGGTTGACTAAGCTACACACTAACTTTGCTTCGAGTTAAAGGAGATCGCCAGATGGGATCTTAGTTTAACCCAATCAAAAAGGCAAGTCGCCCGTGAAAATAGATTAGCGTGAGTACATGGGCAGGTCAGCCCTAAAAATAGACCGGGTTGAGTGTGTGTGGGCAGGTCGCCCTTGAAAATAGACCAATTTTCTTTTAAAAAAGTGAAGTCCTTAGATGAGTGGATCACTCAGCCAACAGGGAAGACTTTTTCTTTCTTTCTTTCTTTACAAGCTTACTATGCCAAACATTGAGGAGTTTTGCTTCGTAAGCATTGTAAAGAGGGGGCATCTGTTGCTACCCAATTTTTGACCCATGTTTTGATTTTTTTTAATATATATATATATAAAACTAAAAAAATATATATATAAGGGTTTACATGTGGCAATAACATAGAGCATCATGATTAATATTAAGGAAGCAATATGTCAAGGAGGTAATTATTAAATCATAAATAATTTGGTTTGATTTGTGCTGGTTATGAAAAATAATCACTACAATATAAAATATCATAGATATATGATTTGATTCGTACTGGTTATGGAAAATAATTATTGTAATATAAAATACCATAGATATATGATTTGATTCTTGCTGGTTATGGAAAATAATCAATGCAATATAAAATACCATATATATGGGATTTGTTAGTGCTGGTTATAGAAGACAATCTCTACAATAATTATTGCAATATTTCCTTCAATAGCACACATAAAGATTTTCTATATAAGTGAACCTCCAGTCATAATAAAAAGAAGAGGAGAAAATTTGGAGGAGAGCAATTTTAAGACAAAAAAATTAGGGCATCCACAAAACCCTAAACCCATCTCTTTTAAGCCAGTCGACTGCACACCCTCGTTTGAAAAAAAAAAAAAGAGCCACCGCCCAAGGAAGCCCTCTTCCTTCTCCTTTCAGCCGATAAAGCTCCCCTGCACTCTCTTTTCCCTGTCGCCAACCTCCAAACCACGACAGCCACACATTGTCCCCACACACTTCGCCTCCAGCCGCTACCTCGCAGGTAAGTCTTACAAACTTTGAGAATATATTCACATGGTTTCTTGTCTTTAATTGCGATTAACTGTGATGCTTGTGTTTTTTGATAAAAAAAAATATAAAAAAATGTTTTTGTGTGTTGCATACGGCCAATACCCTAACATGTTTTTTTAATGTCTTAAAAAAAACAAATATTTGAACTTTCAAAAATGTGGTTTCGCATGGATTTCTTAAACACACAAAAAAAAATTATTTTCTTGCATTTCTGGATTTTACAACATGTTTGTAAAACTCCAAAGGGTATTGGCCAATATTCCAAAAAAATTCAAAAATCTTATTTTGGGGGGAATTCATTTATTATTCACTGTTAATGTTTGGATAATAAATCCCATAGGGATGAATATCCAAAATATTATTGGGAATAACTTGTTATTATTCACTATTAATATTTGGATAAAGAAACCTTAAGCGGTAAATATCCAAAATAATTTTCGAGGAATAATAAGTCATCAAACATCCTTGAAAAAAGCCTTGATTATAATTGAGGACATTTCAATTTTACTCCACGGTTTTAGAGCCGTGAGAGTATGAAACACTAAGGTAAAATTAGGCTTTTAAAGCGCCTTGAATTTCCTTAGATTTCAAAATGTTTTGTCCCTCCTCGTGATTTACGAGTCGCAAAACTCTTGAAATACTAAGGGAAAATTGAGCTTTCGAAGCACATGGAATCTCCTTGGATTACTATCCTAATAAATTTAGTTTGAATCAAACCTAGGAAAATTGATGGGATTACAAAATATCAACACCGTAGCAATTATAAAGCAAACCAAACACTAAAAAGCTTACCTTAGGTAGGGCGTACTAGGGGTGCTAATACCTTCCCTTTACGCAACTAGTCCCTTGCCTTAAAATCTCTGAAAGACCAGTTAGGGTTCCTAGTGATAAAAATACTAGGTGGCGATTCCAAATAACCAATCAAGCAAAATAATAAACGAAAAAATCACCGTCGAACGCCGAGTGGGTGACGTTCGACAATTCTTTAGGTAATAGAAGGTGTGAAAGTTTCTAATTTGTCACTGTCGTAGTAGTAGTACATATACAGAGTCTCTCATAAAGGCATGTAATGATTTCATAGGAAACCATATATGAAGTCAAAAATAGTGTGGTAACACACCAAACGGGTGACAAAATGAACAATTGCAAACAAGTGTTAGGGGATGCAAAGTCTCTCGAAATAGCAAATGTGAAGAATCATAGGTTGAGGGAAAAATCATTATTATTCAAAAAATATAAAAAAATAAACAAATAATTTACGTCGATGAATTCTAGTAATGGCGTGAGTTAAGCTACTGGAAGATGTAGAAACAAAAATAGTGGACTCAAATCATTAGTGGGGAAATTAGAAAACATGACCTATATTTTTAACAAATAAGAATTTATTTGGTTCTTTAACCTATAACATTGTTTAATGATCTACATAAGAGCTTTACAAGGTCTATATGAGAATTGTTTTCGAATTCAATAAGACCCCAACAAAATTTGAGTCCAACAAAAGCTTTAGCTAATTCAAGTCTAGTAATGATCTTCCAAGATTCCTTTAAATTCAACCCAACTAATTAATTAGAAAATCCAACTTTGTCATCATAAATGAGAGTCAACTTACAATCAGGAAGATCCAAGAAAATTCAACCTACTAGTCAAGAAATTCAACCCTACCATCAGGAATTAGCGTCAACCTTACAATCAAGAAGCTCCATGGAAATTCAGCCTTATTAATCAGGAAATTCAAACATGCCATCAAGAAACAATGGCAACTTTATAATCATAAAGCACTAAGAAAATTCAACCAAGAAAAAGTAAACCTAGCAAGCAAGAAGCACCATAAAGTTTAGCCTTGTGTCATTAGAATTCAGCTTAAAACAAAGAAAATTTAACGATAAAATCATAATTCAACCATATTATCAGGATATTTCAATCTAGCAATCATGAAACCTTTAATCAAATTCCATAGCCAAGTCAAACCAAACTTTGCATTCAAAAAATCCCTTCAAGTTGGTTGACTCCAAGATAGATAGATTTAAATTCTTTTGCAAAAAGGATGGTAGGCTTTAAGTTGTCTAGATTTTTATTTTTATTTTCTTACAAAGAGGATAGTTGCCTCTGATTTGACCCAATATAAGTATTTTAGGACTTTATTACTATTATTTAAGCATATTAAATCTTTTTCATATTAAAAATTTTAGGAGTTAGAATTATTGTGGTGAAGAATATTTTTGGCAGAATTATGTTTTCTCTTAATTTTTAACCTTTTTGTTGCATCTGCTTTGTTGCATGTGTGCGGTGTCACGACGATCGCCCACTCTCAAGGAAAATGGAAATGGGTCTATCTGGCAAATATAGAGAGACAAGGAATTCTTGTCTCTTATCAGTAAAATATGGATTGGGAGTCGCCACCTAGTATTCAGGTGACTAGGAACCCAAACTGGTCTCAAAGATCGGGTACGAACACTGTTTGCGTAAATTGAAGGTATTAGCACCCCAACTATGCCCTACCTAAGGTAAGTTGCATTGTTTTGTTTGATAAAATCTAAAGTCTTGTTGTGGTTTCTAATCGTCGATCCGTTTATGGTTTAAGAAAAGTCCCCTGTAAGGAAATCCTTACCTTATTAGGTAAAAACCTAATTGCTCTAAGTCGTTAAAAGAAAAATACCTTTTTTAATATCGGGTATACGTTTTATGTATAAATTTGTAATTCCTAATACTAAAACAAAACAAAATAAACATTTTGTTGCTTTTCAAATATTTGCCAATGTTTTCTAGACTTTAATAAACTGGTCATTAAAGTCAAAATGTATGCTAAAACATTGTTTTTTAGGCGCTAAAGTTTGCCTCCTTTTTCACTTCGGTCCTTAGTCGTGAATTAGTGCAATTTAACCCTCAATTGAGCAATAAACTTCTAATTTCTTCAATTCAGCCCCTCATCCGATTTTAATTGTAGCCCCTTTATTTACGCGCCTTTTCCAATTTGGTCATTGGTTTCGGATTTTTTCAATTAAGTCCTTAATTGACCATCAAACTTCAATATTTATGCAATTAAGCCTGTGATTTGACCAAATTAACTTTCAAAAATTATAATTTGACCTCAGAACTTTAACCTACTCCAATTAAATCCCAAATTAACTCCAAAATTATTTTTTCTTGCAATCAAAACCTCCATAAATTCAATTAAACCTTCAATAAATTTAATTAAGTTCATAAACATTTGATTTTGGAATTTTCTTCCTCAAATTGAATTTTCATTGTCAACAAGGCTCTCATCAGTCAATAAAATACTGCCAAATTTTAATCTTTGTATTTTTAAACCTCCTCAACCAATTTTTGATTATTTTCTGAGCGCTTTAGCATCCTTTCCTCACTGCTATTATTTTTTGATAATATGTTTGTATTATTTTTTTGGATTTTATTATCTTTTATGTTGGGGCCCAAAAATGGATTACAACAGTTGCCCTCCCTCTTTACAATGCTTAAGGAGCAAAGATTTTTTGTAGTAAGTGTTGTAAAGATAAACAAGATTGGTTTTCTCAAAATTTGGTTGACCTTAAACTTCAATCGGACCCAAAGTCTTGTGTGTGGTTGGGCTAAACTGAGATTCCTTTCGCCAATCCCCTCTAACCAGAACCAAAATCCTCTGTGTGGTTCGGATAGACTGAGATTCCTTTCGCCAATCCACTCTAACCAGAACCAAAATCCTGTGTGTGTGGTTAGGATAGACTGAGATTCCTTTCGCCAATCCTCGCTAACCAGAACCAAAAATCTTATGTGGTTAGGATAGACTGAGATTCCTTTCGCCGATCCCCTCTAACTTGAACCAAAATCCTTTGTGTGGTTCGGATTGACTGAGATTCATTTTGCCAATCCCCTCTAACCATAACCAAAAATCTTATGTGGTTTGGATAGACTGAGGTTCCTTTCGCCAATCCCCTCTAACCAAAACTAAAATTCTACGTGTTGTTAGGATAGACTCAAATTCCTTTCGCCAATCCCCTCTTACCAGAACCAAAAATCTTATGTGGTTAGGATAGACTGAGATTCCTTTTGCCAATCCCCTCTAACCTGAACCAAAAAATCCTGTGTGTTCAAATCCTTTGTTTTTTAAAGAAAGATGGTCTATTTTCACGGGCGACCTGCCCACGCACTCACACTTACCCCGGTCTATTTTCATGGCCGAGCTGCCCACACATACTCAAAGTGGTCTATTTTCAGGGGCGACCAGCCTACACACTCACGCTGACACTGTTTTATTTTCATGGGCGACCTGCCCAAACATAAAGGAAAGAGTGGGATCATTGTAAAAGGGTGACCTACCCAGGTGAAGGAATGGTCTCATTATAATGGGTGACCTACCTAGAAAAAAAAAACTTGGAGAATGGTTGAATTGTAATGGGTGATCTACCCAGATCGAAAAAGGAAGAGTGATCGTGTTGTAATGGGTGACCTACCCAGGTGGAGGAATGGTCTCATTGTAATGGGTGACCTCCTCAGATAAAAACATGGAGAAATGGTCAAATTGTAATGGGTGACCTACCCAGGCGAATGAATGGCCTCATTGTAATGGGTGACCTATCTAGATAAAAAAATAGAGAATTGGTCAAATTGTAATGGGTGACCTACCCAAAAATTGGATGGCGAGGGCTCAAAGGCACACTCGAAAGAGGTAGGGTTAGAAAATACACTACCAAAGAGGTAAGGGCTCAAAGGCACACTCAAAAGGAGGTGAGGGCACAAATGCGCACTCAAAAAAAGGTGAGAGCTCAAAGGCGCACTCAAAAGGAGATATGGTTAGAAAACGCACTACCAAAGGGATGAGAGCTCAAAGGCGCACTCAAAATGAAGTAGAGTTATAAAACACACTACCCGAGAAGTGATGATGAAACACTGATCTATCAATGTTGAAAGCAAATACATTATGATTGATATGCATGTATACTTACCTGAAAAATATAGGCCCATATTTCTTCATAGTGTCTTTCTTTTCTCAAAAGTGGAATGTTGATAGTAAACTTCGATGGCCTTTTCACTCTTGTTTACTCAAGTCACATCTTATCCCCTGTAAAGGTTTTGATTCCATCATACATCTTTGTCCTTCACCCTTTATCTTAAAGGTTGCCAATTTTGCCCGACATTTTCCTCAGAAAATGAATCAAGGAGCCAGCCCTACCATGTGGTTTTGATTGCCCCCCAGCTTGATCATGCCCCCAAGTGTTCATTCGGTTTTACTTTGGGGTGATGATATGTGAGAGTAAGTTTAGGTTTTTTGTATAATGAAATGTTTTCATGCAAAATTTTTGGAACTTCCAAGTTATTCCAACCATAAAACTCATTTTGACATTGGTTCAAAATAAACTTATTCTAAAAATTTCAAGTGATTCATATGGACAGGTTTCTTGAAGTGATGAAAGCTTTTTGCTTTTGGTTTAAAGATGAAGTGACATCTAGTTGGTCACAAAAGGTTTAAATTTCAATTTGAGGGTTATTAAGAACCAAACCGGTTCAAAGCATTCATTTTATTCGCATGAATAAAGATTTGACCCACATATGAAAGCACTGCCTACCAATCCAGATTGCTTGCCTTTGATCAGAAAGGGCTTTATTAGGTATGTAGTGTAGGCTTTGGCTATTGGTTACGAAGAAAAGGATATTTTGGAGGCTTAAAAGGTGTTTAAGGGATTTCAAAACTAAGGATCACTTGTGCTTATTTCTTGACCTTTTTCTTTTGAATGTCTTTCCAAAATGGTTTGTCTTACCCCCCCCCAATGTGGGGTTTGTGATCTTTCTCTTTGTTTTCTTCATTTTGTTTGGTTGAGCATTATCACCGTAATTGTTTTTATAAGAAGCTCAAATCTTTTGGATCCTTTGGATCTTCTTGATTTATTTTTTTTTTACCAATCACAACATTTATCTTCACTACTTCATTTGGATGATAATGAAAGACTAAAAATTACATGATCAATTCCAGCACCCATCTCAAAATCATGCATTGAGGATCGATAAGTCTTGCTTTTGTGCACATATGCAAAGTGATTTATTCATTCAAGTAAAACTCAGCTTTTGAGTCACCTCATAGTGTTGTTTATCCTTTTTTTTTTTTGTCCTTTTCTTTCAAGTTTTCTATGTATATTTTTACCCTTCTAAGGAATCACTTGAATTTCCAGAATGCATTTGTTTTAGATAAATACCAACACGATTTTTGTTTTTGTACTCACTTTGGAGGTCCTAAAAATATCTATGAAAACATATGAGATTATGCATGGTTTTGGAGGAAGGAACACCGAAGGATTTTTCATGTTGTAGTTTTGTGTGCAAAAGTCATGCTCAAAATGTTATTTGCATGTAATAACAACAAAGAAAAGTATGATATGAACACACGAAAACACATGATCTTATTTGTCATAACCCAATTTCTAACCATTTTATTTTAATTATTATTATTATTATTTTATTTACTGAAAAGGAAAAAAATGATGAAAAAAAATAATGTTGGAAAAACAAGTAAAATGAAATAAATGAAGAATGAATTAAAATTTGGGTTAAGGGCAATATGATTGGAAGTTTTGGTGTTTAATTATACTTTGGAATTAATCTAATTAAGCTTGGAATTAATTTAATTAATCCAATCAAGGATTTAATTGGATAATTGATAAGTTTTGAGACTTAATTAAGCTTGGAATTAATTAGAGAGTCACAGAACCGAGAGACTGAAACAAGAAAAAAAGGGAGGAAGAGAGACAGAACCCGGGGAAAATTTTGGTCCCTCAACCAGCAACAAATCCTCGTTGCTTTTACCACCATTGTCTTCGTTTTGAACGGAGAAGACTGGGCAGAGACACAAACACCGAGAAAAGAACATAGGAGAAAACACCGAGGAGCACGGGAACGAACCATTCGCAGAATAACAAGAACGAAGAAGGGCGAAGGAGAAAGGCTCTCAGCAGACCAGGTCAGTAACCTTTTCTTCTTGCATTATTTCGGTTGATTAGTATTTGCACTGTGCAAGTGAATTTTAATTCACTTGCACAGTGCAGCAACACGCGTGCGTTAGCGCACGCGTGTTGCGCAGCCCAGCCAGGTCACTGGCTTGGGCCAGTGACCGGCTGGGCTGGGCGGGGCCGGGCCCAGCCCAAAAAATAAAACAAATATAAAAAATAGAAGAAACAGAAAAATTAAAAAATGTGTATGCATTAATAAAAATAATGTAAATTTACTGGTTTATTCACTGACGCCAGAGTCAGGAATAAAAATACCGGTTTAAATTTATATTATTTTTATTCGTTGTATTTTTATTTTATTTAGCTAGAAAAATAAAATATGTGCATGCTTAAAAATAAAATTATTTTTTTATTTAATTATTGGTGCTAGAGTAGGGAATTAAAAAATATTGATCTAATTTTTTTTCGTAGCTACGAATTTTTACCAACGCCAGAGTTTGAATTAGTCGAGCTCAAATATTCACTGGCGCCAATATTATAAAAAAATAATCATAGCATAAGCGAATAAACATTTAGTGATTTAAGACAAAATTAGCAATGTAGTCTGTCTCAGGCAGAACGTTTAAGGGGTGATAATACCTTCCCTTTTACGTAACCAATCCCGAGCCATAGAATCTCTGTTGACCAGTTAGTGTTCCTAGTGACCATAATACTAGGTGGCGACTCCTCAACCAAGACCTTTTCCCCTAAAGAACCAGATGCCAGATATCTGTTCTTTTTCCATAATTCAAGAGAATAATTTGTGGGCCGCCGCGATGTCGGGTGCGACATGATCTTATTTCACAAGGAAAGCTCATTAACAGAGAAAGTCTTGCTCACAAGCATTAAACAAAAAGCAATAACAAGGAAGGCTTCATTCCTTTTTTTTGGTGAATTTGTTCTTAGGCTAGCCTCGTCTCAAAAGTTTTGTGTAGAGGACTCAAAGAAAATGTGGAACAACACCACGATCAAAATTTGAGTTCTTCAAAATGCATGCTATCATTTCTGCACCCATGCTGGACCATTGATGCTTTCCAATTCCCCAAACATTTCATCCTAATATGCTTCAAACAAGATTAGACAGTAGATTCGTGTTATATTAGGGGTGTCTTCCAATTCTATCCACCTGGCCTTGATTAATTGCAGAAGCTTTCTCTTGAAGGCTTTGCAGGTATGGATGCTATGCCTAGTAATACCAGCATGGTATTCACAATTGAGTTCCGACTTGTACCAATTATGATAAGGTGGCTGCACAGGTGTCAGAGGTTCTGGAGCTATCTGCCCATTCCTCAATAGCTTTTGATACATCTCATTCAAGGGTAGCGGTAGTAGAGGTAATTGTTCTTGAACCCTTTGGTAATTTCTAATTTGGCTTTCGGATTGAAAGGTTTGGGGTTCATGATTTTTTATTTTTACAATTCGGGATGGAGTGTGGTTGTTTTGGGACGATTGTTTCCTACCCTAGTAGCCATCTTCAACATGGTGGACCTCTTTTCTTTCGAAGTCTCTTTTCTCGGTGGGTGCAAAAATTCTACTACTCTTGACAACTTGCTCTATGCGTTCACACACTAGCACAACATTACTGAATTACAAGGCTGAACTACCCATCACATATTCGTAATAGGGTGCTTTGAGTGTGCTCGCAAATAAAGAGACCATCTCTTTGTCTAGAAGTGGAGGATGTACTTGAGCAGCTGATTCCCGCCATCTTTGATCATATTCCCTTATGCTTTATTTGTCCTTTTTCTCTAGATTGGACAAGTTGGTTCTGTCGGGAGCGATGTCCATGTTATACTTTTACTGCTTGACAAAAGCATCCACTAGATCTTTCCAGCTCTAGATTTTTGTGTTGTCCAATCTCATGTACCAGCTCAATGTTGCCCCACTTAAGCTGTCTTGGAAAAAGTGCATCAGTATTTTTTCATCATGTACTACTTTTGCCATTTATTGCAATAGGACTTGAGGTGAGTTAGGGGGCATTATGTTCCACTATATTTGATGAACTCAGGAACACGAAACTTCTTTTAAACAACCACATTCGAGACCAAACACATCTCTGCTGCCCGTACCGTGTCATATAAGTCTACCCTTTTAATGACTTTGAGTTTTACTTCTAGTGCCTCTATCTTAGCTTGATCAATACTATTAGATGACTTGGCCTTGTGGGACTCGTTAGCAGATGCCTTCATGACTGTCGGGGCTGGTGCAGGTGTCCCTGACTGCACCAATGTTAGATTTTGCTAAGGCTCTTGACCATGTTCACCCATTCTTTCTTCAGGATGAACTGTAGTAGGAGCTGGATTAAAGGTGACCAGTCGATTAGAAGGACGTTCACCAAAGGTATTTCTCAGTGTTTGCTCTTGACCATGAAGTTTAATTTTCAAAAAAATTTAATTTTAAAGGATAAAGTTAACAATAAAAATTAAATATTTAACAAAAAAAAATAAGTCACAATTCTAATAAACAAGGGTAAAAATGAATTATGTTTATTATAATTATAATATCATGTGTATATATTTAAGATATTGTGAACAATAATGTAAGGTTATATGTGGTAAATAAATATGTAGTTAAATAATTAAGAGTTATAAATGACCTTAAACAATAGATTAATAAATTAAAAATATCTTTATATATATATAAATTATTATATATACTGTAACACTAATACAAGAATAATTAGGCATCAAGAATTTTATGCCAAGAAAAGATTCCAAATAACTTTGGCATAATATGGACCACTTTGCATCTAACTATAAATTTATATGATATTGGGAAAATAATAAATTATCTCCTTAGTTTCAATACCTCAACAATGACCCGTTAATTAATTTTATAATGTAAAATTAATAACATAATCACCACTATGAATCAAGGACTATTACTTTTTTTATTCTTAGGGACCAGATTTTGACCCTTCAAATACAACAATCAAAGCATACGCATTGGTGCACATCTTGTCTTTGATTTCATATATTAAAAAAAAACAAATTGTGCCTATATATATATATATACACATCCTTGCTCAATCGGGGCCTACTTTCTTATATTTATTATTTTTAACGTTAGGGACCATTTTTTTTAATTGTTTTCTATGGAATCAGGGACCAGATTTAGACCCTTCGCTACAATTTAAATCTCATTGAGTATATAATTAGAGAGATACAAATAGATATCTCCTTCCACTGCCTCAATAATGATATCATAATTGTCTATTTTGGTCGATGAGGTGTCCCAAGATTTAATGGGAAACTTAACGTTATTATTACATTCCATCCATTTCAATCTACATCATAAAAAGCTTTGTAATTGATATTTTACCTGCTCCATGCAATAAATAATAATTAAAAATTTAACGACTTCATCAAACCTTTTTATGATATAGATTAAATGAATGGAAATTCAAAATAACGTTTAAAACATTTTATATGATGAAAAGGGATATTAGTTTTTAAAGGATTTTGGTCGTTTTCCTTTGAATATGTCGTTGATAGTATTTTCTTAAGACAAAGTAAATACAATTTTAGGTTATTAATGAAATTTGATAATTTAACTATGAGTTTCATTGTAAAACTCATGTTCTAGATAACTTACTAGTTACATGACCCGCGCGATGCTACGGATCAATTTTGTTTTCATAAAAAATATATAAAAAAGCTAAGATTTAAAAGTGTTAGGCCTTTCTGCAAAGCTATACCCAAGAGTCTTGGGTTTGGATGCAACGCCTGACCTAAGAGTAATATTTTTAATATTAATAATAACATTAAACTTGCATGACTCAAGTTTAAGTGGGTTTTGCTACAATACCAGACCCAATAGCCTTGGATGTAGGTCTGACTGTAAGGTCGTGTTATAAAAGTGTGATAATTAAATAGATTAATTAAAAAGAAAAAAAAACAAAGAAAAAAAACCAACAGAAAAAAAAAACAAATGAGAAAAAAAAATTTTGAATCAACTCCAAAGGGTATTGACCAATATTCCAAAAAAATACAAAAATCTTATTTTGGAGGGAATTCATTTATTATTCACCGTTAGGGTTTGGATAAAGAAATCCCAAAGGGATGAATATCCAAAATATTATTGGGAATAACTTGTTATTATTCACTGTTAATATTTGGATAAAGAAACCCTAAGTGGTAAATATCCAAAATAATTTTCTAGGAATAATAAGTCATCAAACATCCTTGAAAAAAGCCTTGATTATAATTGAGGACATTTCAATTTTACTCCACGGTTTATGAGCCGTGAGAGTATGAAACACTAAGGCAAAAATAGGCTTTTAAAGCGCCTTGAATTTCCTTAGATTTCTAAATTTTTTGTCCCTCCTCCTTGATATTTACGAGTCGCAAAACTCTTGAAATACTAAGGGAAAATTGAGCTTTCGAAGCACATGGAATCTCCTTGGATTACTATCCTAATAAATTTAGTTTGAATCAAACCTAGGAAAATTGATGGGATTACAAAACATCAACACCGTAGCAATTATAAAGCAAACCAAACACTAAGCAGCTTACCTTAGGTAGGGCGTACTAGGGGTGTTAATACCTTCCCTTTACGCAACAAATCCCTTGCCTTAGAATCTCTGAAAGACCAGTTAGGGTTCCTAGTGATCAAAATACTAGGTGGCGACTCCAAGGAACCAATCAAGCAAAATAATAAACAAAAAAATCACCATCGGATGTCGCGTGGGTGACGTACGACAGAATGACGACTCCGCTGGGGACCCTTAGACTAAGCTTGGTAATTGCTTTTTTTTTTTTTGCTATGTGTTGTTGTTTTTTTTTTTAATTATGAATGATACTTTGTTTAAAAGCTTTAGAATGCATCTATACATTATGTCATACATGGTGTAGTCATTCATCACTTGATTATTATTTTCTTTTTTTAGGGCACAGACATTAAATTTTAAGTTAAGTGGGGGACTAATAGCTTGCCTTATGACTTGAGTCAAGGTTTAAGTTTGTGTAAACCCCAACTCTTTGTTAAGTGTTTAGACTGATAGTGATTGGTACAAGTGTCATCCCACTATCTGCTGAACCCCCACATTGCCTTTACGAAGGTGATCACTAGGACAACAAGAGACCCTCTTTTAGAGACCAAGTAGTAAACCTACCCAATGTCTCACATAAAGGAACTAGAACCTATCCTTAGGATGTATGCTCCATAATATCTTTTTGCATCCAAACAAGCCTAAGCTCAAAGCATCTTGAATCTCAAGACCTTAATTCAAAAGCTAGCCAAGGGAGAGATGTTCCAGAATTGGGAGACCCAAGAAGCTCCATTGGTTTCAAAATTTAATCAACAATGCTTGTTTAATCATGATATTGTGTTGTTTGCCTTTTTCAACTTTTTAAATCGAGGTTCCAAATGTTAATGGGATTTTATCCCTTTTTTTAGCCAAACTTTTCCCTTTAATGAGATCATGTATTTTCAAAAGTTCATCTTGGTGTTTTTACACATCACTTTCCTTTTCAAAGTGAATCTTCCATAACTACACCTGCACTTTACACTGAGAATGAATGGCCAGACTTTAAAAAATACATATTAGTTGTAGAAGACGAAGAATGGTAGGAAAATAACATTAGGGGATTCAAAAAAATTAATAACATGAACAAGCTTGGAAACCTCCTAGAGAGGAGCTTGAAACCATAGATGTTGGCGATGAAGAAATCAAGAAGAGAGTTGAAGATACGGACTTTGATTACCCTTAAAGAAAGAAAAGAGTTGATTGCACAACTTTGAGATTTTGTAGATGTTTTTTCTTGGTCCTACAAGGATATGCCTGGTTTGTATAGGGTACCACTAGTAGAAGGATGCAAATCGGTTAAACAAAGGTTGAGAAGGACCAACCCGAATAAAGGCATAAATTGAAAAGCAGTAGAACGTTGATTTTCTAAAAATAGTCAAGTATCCACAATGGGTGTCCAACATAGTTGTCGTGCCCAAAAAGAAAGATAAAATCAATTTTTGGACTTTAGGGACTTAAACCGGGCTAGCTCTAAGGATAATTTTCCTCTACCACACATAGATGTATTGGTCGATCCATATATTACTTTATGGAAGGATTTTCGGGCTACAATCAGATGAAAATATCACAATAGGATAAGGAGAAGACAACATTTGTAACACCATAAGGAACCTTTTGCTACAAAGTCATGATATTTAGGTTAAAGAATGTCGGGGCCACCTACCAAAGGGCCATGGTGGTTCTATTTCACGACATGATGCAAAAGGAGATTAAAGTATACGTGAATGACATGATCTAGAGAGGGAGAGAATCATGTCCAAATAATGCAGGAATTATTTGAAAGACTAAGGAAGTACAAGTTGAGGTTTAGCCATGCAAGGTGTTCATTCGGGGTGAAATCTAGGAAGTTGTTGGGATTTATGATGAGTGACAAAGGGATAAAAGTGGACCCTGGTTAAGTAAAGGCTATTCAATCTATGCCAACTCCCAAGACTGAGAAGGATGTAAGGAGGTTCTTGGGAAGGTTGAATTACATTGCTCCGTTTATATCCCAATTAACCACAACTTATGACCTCATCTTTAATTGTTAAGGAAGAAGAATCTCGAAATTTGGAATAAGAGTGTGAAGACGCTTTCACGAAAATCAAGCAGTACCTACTGAATCCACCCCTATCTATCAAGCCGAATTGAAAAATGGCAAGTTCTACTAGCTAAGTACAACATAGTATATATGACAAGGAAAGCCATGAATGTCATCGTCGATCACCTAGTTGACCATGCTGTTGAAGAATATGAGCCATTAAAATTTGATTTTTCTGATAAAGATGTGCTTTCAGTCAAGGAAAGGAAATCAGATTGGTGGATTATGTACTTTGATGGTGATGTGGTAACGGAGTGGGGGCAGTGCTAAACTCTCTTAATAAGAAACAATATTCGGTTTCAGTTAAGTCGCAGTTTGGGTGTAATAATAACATATGAGCATGAAGCTTGCATTCTCGTTTTAGAGGTGGCATTGGAGCAGAATATTAGAAAGATAGAAATGTAGGGAGACTCAATTTTGATTACTTGCCAAGTGAAAGGAAACGGGCAAACCAAGGACGAAAAGTTGAGACCTTACCAAGAATACTTGTCTAAATTGGCTACAGAATTTAAGGAAATAAAGTTCACCCATTTAGGAAGGACCCCTTTTTGTTGATGCTTTGGTCATGCTAGCTTCTATGGCTAGAATAGATTTTGGGCACAAGGTACATTCGGTACACATTGATACTAGAAATAACCCAGCTCATTGTTGCTTAGTTGAAAGAGAAATAGATGGAAACCCTTGGTACTATGATATCCAGAATTTCATCCAAAACCAAACATATCCCATGGGGGCCTCCAAAATCAACAAGAAGACTTTAAGGAGATTGACAATGGATTTTTATCTTGGTGGGGAAACTTTGTATACGAAATGATCTTACAAAACTTTGTTGAGATATTTGGATGACGTGGAGGCAAAAGGTGTTAAAGAAATTTATGGAAAGGGATTTGATATGTCGATATGGTCCGCTAGAAAATATTATAACTAATAATGCGCATAACTTCAATAGCAAGATGATAATAGAACTCTGCATTAAATGGAAAATTAAGCATTTCAATTCCTTGCCATATAGGCAAAGATGAATGGTCCGAAAATGTCACGAAGATCATTTAGAAGATGGTAGTCACCTATAAGGATTGGCATGAGATGTTTCCATTTGCCCTTCACGCACACCGCACCACAATCTGAACTTCAACAGGAGCCACCCTACGCACTTTGGTATATGGTATAGAGGTGGTGATTCCTTTAGAAGTGGAAACCCCCTCATTAAGAATATTGGTAGACTTTGAGTTTAGAAGACGTGGAGTGGGTAAAAGTTAGATATGAAGAGTTGAATCTGATCAGTGAAAAGAGGATAGCTGCAATTTGTCATCATCACGAATGGCCAAATCATATGATAAGAAGGTTCGACCTCGAGGATTCCATAAAGGAGATCTTGTATTGAAAAAAATATAGCCTTTACCAGGAGAAGATTAGAGTAAATGGGAAGCACACAATAAAGGCCCTTATATGGTAAAGAGAGCGTTCTCGGGAGGAGTTTTATTGTTATGTAGAATGGATGGAGAAGTTCTAGTTAGACCTGTGAATGCTGACTCTATAAAGAAATATTATGCTTCCCGATCCATAAAATAAAGTTCAGCCGTGAATTCTCTCTGTAAAGAACCTTTTCTTTATAAAGCGCATGATCTCATAGCATTCAAGATCTTTTACTTTAAAGAGCTATTTTTACACATGACTAAGAAGATGACTCCATCAATTCTCAAATTGCAGGGATCTAGACCAAATTTAAACTTGGTAGGTATTGCACACCACACTAGGGGGCAAAAAGTGCACATAGGGGTCTATAGTAAACCAAAGCCCAAAAAGGGTATCATCATAGAACTTCTAAAACACCTTTTATGAGAGTTGCTTAAAAAACAAAATATGATGATTGCATTGAAAGTTTTAGTTTTCATGAACAAACCTAAATTTTTTAGTATTCCTTTTAAAAATAATTTCTCAAAAAAATGGAAAAGGCAATTAAAACATAGGCAAAAATATAATACAAAGCAACGTTCAATGGAGCAAGAAAGGGCCCCACAAGGAACTAGAGATCTCTTCACCAAGCATAAAAAGGATAGAAAATATAGCGTGTGGAGCATATTCTAGTTCAAGAGGATAGGTCGGGCAAACAAATGGAAATAGGAACTCGAAGAAGTCTACTACAGAAAAGGGGGGCCTATGTTTCCAAGATAGGTAACAAAAACATGCATAACACTAACTTGGCATAACATAACACTAACTTGGCAGGAAAGGTGTGACGAAAGCCAAATTAGTTCCAAGTTTTTTTGGGAACTGCTAAGAAACAGAATCTCAGGTCAACGAAACTATGGAAAATTATAGGAATTGTGAACCAGCACTGCTTCATTCCTCGAGGTATGATGTTTTCTTTAAGAATTTTAAGAGGGGTTGGTCACCCGATTTTGAGACCGTTTCTTAGAAAAGCGTGGAGTTTTCTAAGAATTTTAAGATGGGCTAGTCACCCGATTTTGAAACCATTTCTTAGAAAAGCGTGGAGTTTTTTAAGAATTTTAAGAGGGGCTGGTTACCTGATATTGAAACTGTTTCTTAGAAAAGCGTGGAGTTTTCTAAGAATTTTAAGATGGGCCGATCACTTGATATTGAGACCGTTTTTTAGAAAAGTGTGGAGTTTTCTAAGAATTTTAAGATGGGCAGGTCACCCGATATTGAGACCATTTCTTATAAAAACATGGAGTTTTCTAAGAATTTTAAGAGGAGTCGGTCACCTGATATTGAAACCGTTTCTTAGAAAAGCATGGAGTTTTCTAAGAATTTTAAGAGGGGTCGGTCACCCGATATTGAAACCGTTTCCTAAAAAAAAACATGGAGTTTTTCTATAATTTTTTAAACGGGCAGGTCTCCAGATATTGAGATCCCTATCTAAAATCCTACATTTGGGTAGGTCACCCATCATAATGAGACCATCATCTTTCATTTTGGTAGGTCACCCATTAGAATGAGACCATTCTCCATTTTTTTTTTTTACCTGGGTAGGTCACCCATTATAATGAGGCCATTCTTCCCTCTAGGTAGGTCACCCATAAGAATGAGACCACTCTTCCCCTTTTCCACCTAGGTAGGTCACCCATCACAATGAGAACATTATTTTTCCTAGGTAGGTCACCCATTAGAATGAGACCATTCTCCATCTTTTTTTTACCTGGATAGGTCACCCATTATAATGAGGCCATTCTTCCCTTTGGATAGGTCACCCATAAGAATGAGACCACTTTTCCCCTTTTCCACTTGGGTAGGTCACCCATCACAATGAAACCATCATTTTTTCTGAGTAGGTCACCCATTAGAATGAGACCATTCTCCATCTTTTTTTACCTGGATAGGTCACCCATTATAATAAGGCCATTCTTCCCTTGGTTAGGTCACCCATAAGAATGAGACCACTCTTCCCCTTTTCCACTTGGGTAGGTCATCCGTCATAATGAGACCATCTTTCATTTTGGGTAGGTCACCTGTTATAATGAGACCACACACATATTTTTATATTGGTTGTGGTTAAAGGAGATTGCTAGATGAGATCTCAGGTTAACCCAACCACATACAAAGTTTAGCTTTGGTTAAAGGGAATCGCTAGATGGGATTTCAGGTTGACTAAGCTACACACTGACTTTGCTTCGAGTTAAAGGAGATCGTCAGATGGGATCTTAGTTTAACCCAATCAAAAGGGCAAGTCGCCCGTGAAAATAGATCAGCGTGAGTACATGGGCAGGTCAGCCCTGAAAATAGACCAGGTTGAGTGTGTGTAGGAAGGTCGCCCGTGAAAATAGACTAATTTTCTTTTAAAAAAGTGAAGTCCTTAGATGAGTGGATCATTCAGCCAACAAGGAAGACTTTTTCTTTCTTTCTTTCTTTACAAGCTTACTATGCAAAACATTAAGGAGTTTTGCTTCGTAAGCATTGTAAAGAGGGGTATCTGTTGCTACCCAATTTTTGACCCATGTTTTGATTTTTTTTAATATATATATATATATATATATATTTATAACTAAAAAATAAAAAAATAAAAATATAAGGGTTTACATGTGGCAATAACCTAGAGCATCATGATTAATATTAAGGAAGCAATATGTCATGGAGTTAATTACTAAATCATAAATAATTTGGTTTGATTTGTGCTAGTTATGAAAAATAATCACTACAATATAAAATATCATAAATATATGATTTGATTCGTACTGGTTATGGAAAATAATTATTGCAATATAAAATACCATAGATATATGATTTGATTCATGCTGGTTATGGAAAATAATCAATGCAATATAAAATACCATATATATGGGATTTGTTAGTGCTGGTTATAGAAGACAATCTCTGCAATAATTATTGCAATATTTCCTTGAATAGCACACATAAAGATTTTCTATATAAGTGAACCTCCAGTCATAATAAAAAAAAAAGAGGAGAAAATTTAGAGGAGAGCAATTTTAAGACAAAAAAACTAGGGCATCCACAAAACCCTAAACCCATCTCTTTTAAGCCAGCCGACTGCACACCCTCGTTTGAAAAAGAAAAAAAAAGAGCCACCGCCCAAGAAAGCCCTCTTCCTTCTCCTTTCAGCCGACAAAGCTCCCCTGCACTCTCTTTTCCCTGACGCCAACCTCCAAACCACAACAGCCACACATTGTCCCCACACACTTCGCCTCCAGCCGCTACCTCGCAGGTAAGTCTTGCAAACTTTGAGAATATATTCACATGGTTTCTTGTCTTTAATTGCGATTAACTGTGATGCTTGTGTTTTTTGACAAAAAAATATAAAAAAATGTTTTTGTGTGTTGCATACGGCCAATACCCTAACATGTTTTTTCAATGTCTTAAAAAAAAACAAATACTTGAACTTTCAAAAATGTGTTTTCGCATGAATTTCTTAAACACAACAAAAAAAATTATTTTCTTGCATTTCTGGATTTTACAACATGTTTGTAAAACTCCAAAGGGTATTGGCCAATATTCCAAAAAAATACAAAAATCTTATTTTGGGGGGAATTCATTTATTATTCACCATTAATGTTTGGATAAAGAAATCCCAAAGGGATGAATATCCAAAATATTATTGGGAATAACTTTAATAAACATTTTGTTGCTTTTCAAATTTTGGCCAATGTTTTCTACACTTTAATAAATTGGTCATTAAAGTCAAAATGTATGCTAAAACATTGTGTTTTAGGCGCTAAAGTTTGCTGTCTTTTTCACTTCGGTCCTTGGTCTTGAATTAGTGCAATTTGACCGTCAATTGAGCAATAAACTTCTAATTTCTTCAATTTAGCCCCTCATCCGCTTTTAATTGCAGCCCTTTATTTACACGCCTTTTCTAATTTGGTCCTTGGTTTCATATTTCTTCAATTAAGTCCTTAATTGGCCATCAAACTTCAATATTTACGCAATTAAGCCTGTGATTTGACCAAATTAACTTTCAAAAAGTATAATTTGACCTCATAACTTTAATCTACTCCAATTAAAGCCCAAATTAACTCCAAAATTATTTTTTCTTGCAATCAAAACCTCCATAAATTCAATTAAACCTTCAATAAATTTAATTGAGTTCATAAACATTTGATTTTGGAATTTTCTTCCTCAAATTGAATTTTCTTTGTCAACAAGGCTCTCATAAGTCAATAAAATACTGCCAAATTTTAATCTTTGTATTTTTAAACCTCCTCAACCAATTTTTGATTATTTTCTGATCGCTTTAGCATCCTTTCCTCACTGCTATTATTTTTTGATAATATTTTTGTATTATTTTTTTTGTATTTTATTATCTTTTATGTTGGGACCCAAAACTGGATTGCAACAGTTGCCCCCCTCTTTACAATGCTTAAGGAGCAAATATTTTTTGTAGTAAGTGTTGTAAAGATAAACAAAATTGGTTTTCTCAAAATTTGGTTGACCTTAAACTTCAATCGGACCCAAAGTCTTGTGTGTGGTTGGGCTAAACTGAGATTCCTTTTGCCAATCCCCTCTAACCAGAACCAAAATCCTCTGTGTGGTTCGGAAAGACTCAGATTCCTTTCGCCAATCCCCTCTAACCAGAACCAAAAATCTTGTGTGGTTAGGATAGACTGAGATTCCTTTCGCCGATCCCCTCTAACCTGAACCAAAATCCTTTGTGTGGTTCGGATAGACTGAGATTCCTTTCGCCAATCCCCTCTAACCAGAACCAAAATCCTACGTGTTGTTAGGATAGACTCGGATTCCTTTCACCAATCCCCTCTAACCAAAACCAAAAATCTTATGTGGTTAGGATAAACTGAGATTCTTTTCGTCAATCCCCTCTAACCTGAACCAAAAAATCCTGTGTTCAAATCCTTTATTTTTTGAAGAAAGATGGTCTATTTTCACGGGCGACCTGCCCACGCACTCACACTTACCCTGGTCTATTTTCATGGCCGACCTGCCCACACTTACTCAAAGTGGTCTATTTTCAGGGGCGACCAGCCTACACACTCACGCTGACACTATTTTATTTTCATGGGCGACCTGCCCAAACATAAAAGGAAAGAGTGAGATCATTGTAAAAGGGTGACCTACCCATATGAAGGAATGGTCTCATATAGAGTGGTCGTGTTGTAATGGGTGACCTACCCAGGCGAATGAATAGTCTCATTGTAATGGGTGACCTGCCTAGATAAAAACATGGAGAAATGGTCAAATTGTAATGGGTGACCTACCCAGGCGAATGAATGGTCTCATTATAATGGGTGACCTGCCTAGATAAAAACATGGAGAATTGGTCAAATTGTAATGGGTGACCTACCCAAGAATTGGATGGCGAGGGCTCATAGGCGCACTCAAAAGGAGGTAGGGTTAGAAAATGCACTACCAAAGAGGTGAGGGCTGAAAGGCACATTCAAAAGGAGGTGAGGGCACAAATGTGCACTCAAAAGAAGGTGAGAGGTCAAAGGTGCACTCAAAAGGAGATATGGTTAGAAAACGCACTACCAAAGGGATGAGAGCTCAAAGGCGCACTCAAAATGAAGTAGAGTTATAAAACACACTACCCGAGAAGTGATGATGAAACACTGATCTATCAATGTTGAAAGCAAATACATTATCCTTTTTTTTTATCCTTTTCTTTCAAGTTTTCTATGTATATTTTTACCCTTCTAAGGAATCACTTGAATTTCCAGAATGCATTTGTTTTAGATAAATACCAACACGATTTTTGTTTTTGTACTAACTTTGGAGGTCCCAAAAATATCTATGAAAACATATGAGATTATGCATGGTTTTGGAGGAAGGAACACCGAAGGATTTTTCATGTTGTAGTTTTGTGTGCAAAAGTCATGCTCAAAATGTTATTTGCATGTAATAACAACAAAGAAAAGTATGATATGAACACAAGAAAACACATGATCTTATTTGTCATAACCCAATTTTTAACCATTTTATTTTAATTATTATTATTATTTTATTTACTGAAAAGGAAAAAAATGATGAAAAAAAATAATGTTGGAAAAACAAGTAAAATGAAATAAATGAAGAATGAATTAAAATTTGGGTTAAGGGCAATATGATTGGAAGTTTTGGGGTTTAATTATACTTTGGAATTAATCTAATTAAGTTTGGAATTAATTTAATTAATTCAATCAAGGATTTAATTTGATAATTGATAAGTTTTGAGACTTAATTAAGCTTGGAATTAATTAGAGAGTCATAGAACCGAGAGACTGAAACAAGAAAAAAGGGGACGAAGAGAGACAGAACCCGGGGAAAATTTTGGTCCCTCAACCAGCAACAAATCCTCGTTGGTTTTACCACCATTGTCTTCGTTTTGAACGGAGAAGACTGGGCAGAGACACAAACAAGGAAGAAAAACTGGGGTAATTGGACTGAAAAGGAGAAGGAAAAACGAGAGCTGAACTCAGACGCAGAACCAGAAACCGGAGAAAAGAACAGAGGAGAAAACACCGAGGAGCACAGGAACGAACCATTCGCAGAATAACAAGAACGAAGAAGGGCGAAGGAGAAGGCTCTCAGCAGACCAGGTCAGTAACCTTTTCTTCTTGCATTATTTCGGTTGATTAGCATTTGCACTGTGCAAGTGAATTTTAATTCACTTGCACAGTGCAGCAACACGCGTGCGTTAGCGCACGCGTTTTGCTCAGCCCAGCCAGGTCACTGGCTTGGGCCAGTGACCGGCTGGGCTGGGCCCAGAAAAATTAAAAAATAGAAAAAATAGAAAAAACAGAAAAATTAAAAAAATTAAAAAATATGTATGCATGAATAAAACTAATGTAAATTTACTGGTTTATTCACTGACGCTAGAGTCAGGAATAAAAATACCGGTTTGAATTTATATTATTTTTATTCGTTGTATTTTTATTTTATTTAGCTAGAAAACTAAAATATGTGCATGCTTAAAAATAAATTTATTTTTTTATTTAATTATTGGCGCTAGAGTAGGGAATTAAAAAATATTAATCTAATTTTTTTTCGTAGCTACGAATTTTTACCAACGCCAGAGTTGGAATTATTCGAGCACGAATATTCACTGGCGCTAGAGTCAGGAATATTATAAAAAAAAAATCATAGCATAAGCGAATAAACATTTAGTGATTTAAGACAAAATTAGCAATGCAGATCTCAGGCAGAACGTTTAAGGGGTGATAATACCTTCCCTTTTACGTAACCAATCCCGAGCCATAGAATCTCTGTTGACCAGTTAGTGTTCCTAGTGACCATAATACTAGGTGGCGACTCCTCAAGCAAGACCTTTTCCCCTAAAGAACCAGATGCCAGATATCTGTTCTTTTTCCATAATTCAAGAGAATAATTTGTGGGTCACCGCGATGTCGGGTGCGACATGATCTTATTTCACAAGGAAAGCTCATTAACAGAGAAAGTCTTGTTCCCAAGCATTAAACAAAAAGCAATAACAAGGAAGGCTTCATTCCTCTATTTTGGTGAATTTGTTCCTAGGCTAGCCTCGTCTCAAAAGTTCTGTGCAGAGGACTCAAAGACAATGTGGAACAACACCACGATCAAAATTTGAGTTCTTCAAAATTCATGCTATCATTTCTGCACCCATGTTGGACCATTGATGCTTTCCAATTCCCCAAACATTTCATCCTAATATGCTTCAAACAAGATTAGACAATAGATTCGTGTTTATATTAAGGGCGTCTTCCAATTCTATCCACCTGGCCTTGATTAATTGAAGAAGCTTTCTCTTGAAGGCTTTGCAGGTATGGATGCTATGCCTAGTAATACCAGCATGGTATTCACAATTGAGTTCCGACTTGTACCAATTATAATAAGGTGGCTGCACAGGTGTTAGAGGTTCTGGAGCTATCTGCACATTCCTCAATAGCTTTTGATACATCTCATTCAAGGGTAGCGGTAGTAGAGGTAGTTGTTCTTGAACCCTTTGGTAATTTCTAATTTGGCTTTCGGATTGAAATATTTAGGGTTCATGATTTTTTATTTTGGCAATTCGGGATGGAGTGTGGTTGTTTTGGGATGATTTTTTCCTACCCCAGTAGCCATCTTCAACATGGTGGACCTCTTTTCTTTCGAAGTCTTTTTTCTCGGTGGGTGCAAAAATTCTACTACTCTTGACAACTTGCTCTATGCGTTCACACACTAGCACAACATTACTGAATTACGAGGCCGAACTACCCATCACATATTCGTAATAGGGTGCTTTGAGTGTGCTGGCAAATAAAGAGACCATCTCTTTGTCTAGAAGTGGAGGATGTACTTGAGCAGTTGATTCACGCCATCTTTGATCATATTCCCTTATGCTTTATTTGTCTTTTTTCTCTAGATTGGACAAGTTGGTTCTGTCAAGAGCGATGTCCATGTTATACTTTTACTGCTTGACAAAAGCATCCACTAGATCTTTCCAGCTCCAGATTTTTGTGTTGTCCAATCTCATGTACCAGCTCAATGTTGCCCCACTTAAGCTGTCTTGGAAAAAGTGCATCAGTATTTTTTCATCATGTACTGCTTTTATTGCAATAGGACTTGAGGTGAGTTATGGGGCATTATGTTCCACTATATTTAATGAACTCAGGAACACGAAACTTCTTTTAAACAACCACATTCGGGACCAAACACATCTCTGCTGCCCATACCGTGTCATATAAGTCTACCCTTTTAATGACTTTGAGTTTTGCTTCTAGTGCCTCTATCTTAGCTTGATCAATGCTATTAGATGACTTGGCCTTGTGGGACTCGTTAGCAGATGCCTCCATGACTGTCGGGGCTGGTGCAGGTGTCGCTGACTGCACTAATGTTGGATTTTGCTAAGGCTCTTGACCATGTTCACCCATTCTTTCTTCAGGCTGAACTGTAGTAGGAGTTGGATTAAAGGTGACCAGTCGATTAAAAGGACGTTCACCAAAGGTATTTCTCAGTGTTTGCTCTTGACCATGAAGTTTAATTTTCAAAAAAATTTAATTTTAAAGGATAAAGTTAACAATAAAAATTAAATATTTAACAAAAATAAATAAATCACAATTCTAATAAACAAGGGTAAAAATGAATTCTGTTTATTATAATTATAATATCATGTGTATATATTTAAGATATTGTGAACAATAATGTAAGGTTATATGTGGTAAATAAATATGTAGTTAAATAATTAAGAGTTATAAATGACCTTAAACAATAGATTAATAAATTAAAAATATCTTTATATATATATAAATTATTATATATACTGTAACACTAATACAAGAATAATTAGGCATCAAGAATTTTATGCCAAGAAAAGATTCCAAATAACTTTGGCATAATATGGACCACTTTGCATCTAACTATAAATTTATATGATATTGGGAAAATAATAAATTATCTCCTTAGTTTCAATACCTCAACAATGACCCGTTAATTAATTTTATAATGTAAAATTAATAACATAATCACCACTATGAATCAAGGACCATTACTTTTTTTATTCTTAGGGACCAGATTTTGACCCTTCAAATACAACAATCAAAGCATACGCATTGGTGCACATCTTGTCTTTGATTTCATATATTAAAAAAAAAAAATTGTGCCTATATATATATATATACACATCCTTGCTCAATCGGGGCCTACTTTCTTATATTTATTATTTTTAACGTTAGGGACCATTTTTTTTTAATTGTTTTCTATGGAATCAGGGACCAGATTTAGACCCTTCGCTACAATTTAAATCTCATTGAGTATATAATTAGAGAGATACAAATATATATCTCCTTCCACTGCCTCAATAATGATATCATAATTGTCTATTTTGGTTGATGAGGTGTACCAAGATTTAATGGGAAACTTAACGTTATTATTACATTCCATCCATTTCAATCTACATCATAAAAAGCTTTGTAATTGATATTTTACCTGCTCCATGCAATAAATAATAATTAAAATTTTAACGACTTCATCAAACCTTTTTATGATATAGATTAAATGAATGGAAATTCAAAATAACGTTTAAAACATTTTATATGATGAAAAGGGATATTAGTTTTTAAACGATTTTGGTCGTTTTCCTTTGAATATGTCGTTGATAGTATTTTCTTAAGACAAAGTAAATACAATTTTAGGTTATTAATGAAATTTGATAATTTAACTATGAGTTTCATTGTAAAACTCATGTTCTAGATAACTTACTAGTTACATGACCCGCGCGATGCTACGAATCAATTTTGTTTTCATAAAAAATATATAAAAAAGCTAAGATTTAAAAGTGTTAGGCTTTTCTGCAAAGCTATACCCAAGAGTCTTGGGTTTGGCTACAACGCCTGACCTAAGAGTAATGTTTTTAATATTAATAATAACATTAAACTTGCATGACTCAAGTTTAAGTGGGTTTTGCTGCAATACCAGACCCAATAGCCTTGGATGTAGGTCTGACTGTAAGGTCGTGTTATAAAAGTATGATAATTAAATAGATTAATTAAAAAGAAAAAAAAAACAACAGAAAGAAAAAAAACAAATGAGAGAAAAGAAAAAAAATCTGAATCAACTGGGTTAACTCGCCAAATCAAGTTAACCGGTCAAACTTGGGATTCGTGTTATGAAAATCTGATAAATAAATAGAAAAAAGATTTAATATTAATGAACTAAATTTTTTTAAAAAAAGATTAATTAAAAAGGAAAAAGCAAAGAGAAAATACCTACAGGAAGGAAAAAACTAATGAAGAAAAAGAAAAAAAAATCTGAATCAACTAGGTTAAACCATAAAACCTAGGATCGGTGTGATGAAAGCTTGTTAATTAAATAGAAAAAAATTTAATATTAAGAAACTATAAACAAAAAAAATAAACTAAAGGCATAAATTGTTTCACTGTAGACTGCACCGTGCTATTCATAGTAAAAGGCTTAAAAAGGAAAAGAAAAAGAAAAAAACAACAAAGGCATATGCCTCGGGTTAATTTTTTTTTCTTGCATAAAAAATATCAAAAAAGGCTAAGATCTAAGAGTGTTAGGTCTTTCTGCAAAGATATATCCAAACACCTTGGGTCTAGCTGCAACACTTGATCCAAGAATACTATTTATAATATCAATAATAATATTAAACTTACAGGACTTAAATTTAAGTGAGGCTGGCTGCAACATCGGACCCAAGAGCATTCGATGTGGGTCTGGCTATAAGGTCGTGTCATAAAAGTGTGATAATTAAATAGATTAATTTAAAAAAAAAATAGGAAGAAAAAAACTGATGAAGAAATAGAAAAAAATTTGAATTAAATTGGTTGACCCGTCAAACCTGGGATTCGCATAATGAAAGTTTGATAACTAAATAGAAAAAAAATTTGACGGGTTTACCCAGAATTAATTGGGTTAACCCATCAAACCAAATTAACCTGTCAAGCCCGAAATATATGTCATGAAAGTCTAATAATTAAATATAAATAAATGAAAAACTAAATTAAAGTAAATAAAAAAAATTAATTAAAAAGAAAAAAAATCCTGGTTAACCCATCAAACCAGGTTAACCCATCAAATCCGGGATCCGTGTCATGAAAGTCTGATAACTAAATAAAAAAAAAATTAACATTAACAAACTAAATTAAACACTTTCAATTTTCTTTGTAAGTCTTTTAAAGCTAGCCACTTTGTAAGTTATTGAATTTTTTTAATCGATATTTTTTATTTGATTTATTTTTAATATTAAATTATTTGAGAAATGGATTTTATAATTTAATTTTTATCTGTTTTTTTATAAGGTTATTACAATTTCAAATAAAAATTTATATTTAGAGTTTGTGCTTGATTTTACAAATATATGCTTTTTTCTATAAATAAATAAAAATAGTATATATAGATAATAAAATTATTAAACTAAATAGAGTGTATAATTTAGATTATAAGATGATTAAGGTCAATTCAAAATTATATCATCTTAATATTGTTTTTTTAAATATTTCTCTTAAAACTTCTTTTTTTAAAAAAAATTATATTTTTATTGATTATTTAAATTATATTTTGACCCATGTAACCCAATAATTATATCCAATATTTTCATTTGTCTTGTTATAGGTCGTTGCGATACTAACAGTATAAATTATGGATGGGTAAAACACTAAATTGTGCACCATCTCAAACACACTCCAGCAAGAGAGAGCGACGACAACAATCATGGGTTCTGAAACAGTGCCAAAAATTCCTGTTGTTCATTTGTCCAAGGAAAACTTCGAGCCTGGCTCTAGTTCCTGGCTGGCGGCTTGCAATGATATCCGGCGAGCACTTGAGGAATACAGCTTCTTTGAAGTAGTATACAGCGAACCTTCAATGGAACTTTACAGGGAAATTATATCGGTGCTAGAGGAATTGTTCAATCTCCCTGATGAAACAAAAACCAGAAATACACATCCTAAGATCGGCCACGGTTACATGGGGAAAATCTCTGGCTTCCCTGAGGGCTTGGGGATCGAGTATGCAACAAAGAAAGATGAATGTCAAAAATTTACAAGCCTTATGTGGCCCGATGGAAATGAAAGATTCTGGTAAGATCTGCATATTATTATATTATGATTAAATATTTCTCTTTTTCCTTTTCCTTCGACCGATCATCTGAATCCTTGCATATAGCTGTATCCTCCTATGCTAACATAAATGTGAGCTTAATTAGTATGATTTACTTGCTTTTTGTTTGTATCTTTAGTGATGTCATCCACTCTTATACGAAGATAGCATCTGAACTAAATCAGATGCTGGTAAGGATGTTGTTTGAAAGCTATGGATTGAAGAAAGACTACGAGCCTCTCCTAAACTCAACAAATTACCTCCTACGTCTGTTGAAATATGGAAGATCACTCGGGGAGACGAATGTTGGTTTTAAGGCTCATATGGACAAGACTTTCTTCACTCTACTTTATCAAAATCCTGTTAACGGTTTAGAGATAAGAACCAAGGAAGGAGAGTGGATTACGTACGAGCCTTCTTCACCAACTTCATTTGCTGTCATAGCTGGTGATGTATGCATGGTGGGTTTATCCTATTTCTTATTTTACAAGATTTCTATTTCAAACGATACACACACACACACTTAATGGATTCATAACTCTTGATCATGAATTGTGTTGTTTGAATAGAAAATCTTGGTTGGTGTTGTGTAGGCATGGAGCAATGACAGGATAAAATCTTCTTACCATCGAGTCGTTGTAAGCAGCGAAGAAGACAGATATGCACTGGGGTTATTCACATTCCTAGATGGGGTGGTGCAAACAGCAGAGGAGCTAGTAGATGATGAACACCCATTACAGTACAAGCCCTTTGAACACCTGAAGCTTCTTGATTTCTATGAATCATCCAATGATCCGGATAAACGTGACATCAATATCATGAAAACCTTCTGTGGTGTTTAATACTCTAAAATGGAATGGGATTATGCTGCTTGACATGTCTCCTTTTCTTTTGTTTTTCCTCGGTCGATTGTTTTCAACCAGTCTTATTTGTACCTCTTGGGTGAATCTCTAAAACGTAATGGGATTATGCTGCTTGACATGTCTCCTTTTCTTTTGTTTTTCCTCGGTCGATTGCTTTAAACCAGTCTTATTTGTACCTCTTGGGTGAATCTCTAAAATGTAATGGGATTATGCTGCTTGACATGTCTCCTTTTCTTTTGTTTTTCCTCGGTCGATTGTTTTCAACCAGTCTTATTTGTATCTCTTGGGTGAATGAAGTGTTTAATTATTTGGTGAAGGCCAGGAGTCATGTTCTACCTTGGGATTATTGATCTTGTTTGCAAACAACTTTTAATTTTGCGATTAGATCTCTGAAGTTTCAGAAATTCTAAATTTAAGCCCTTCCATCAATATCTTTCTATATTGTTGTAGGAATTATTTATTGCAGAGAATATTTAAGCCCTTCCATCAATATCTCTAAAAATATTTGAATAATTTGATAACACAATTAAGACTACTAGAAATTCGACTAAAACCATCAGAATTTCTGATGAAATTTTTCTATCGGTAATTTACAGTGATATTTATCGATGGATGTAAATCCCTCAATAATTCTATCAATATAAAATACAAAATTCCTTGAAATCTCAAATGATATTTTGGTTATACGTAGTTATGGAGAGTTTTGAGGTTTGTTATAGTTAATATTTGGACAAACCTCAAATATACCCCCCTCCCTCAACTATTGGAGTTGTACAAGTTTTTCCCTGAATAACTTTCTATATCAATTTGGTTACAAAAAATAAAAGATTTTCAATTGGATCCTTGTATGAGAAATATTTAACAAAATCAAAAGGTCTCAATAAATCATCATTGATTCTTACAATAAAAGGTACAATTTAGATGAAATCCATGACCAAATATGGATGAAATGTTGAGAATTTCTGAAACTTGAAAGGCATAATTGATACAGAAAGATTTTTTATTAGCACTATTGCATGTGAATTATGCTTATGCAAGTGCACATCTCATAACTTTGGCTTATTACCACATATGCTACAAATCGAATTGCTAGTTTTCCAATTCAATGACTTTATTTGTCTAGCTATTTGCGAAAATGATGTGCTGACTAAAGTTTCAAGATGAATTATACATCCTTCATAATGATCACTTGAAATGACTTAGAAACTTGTTATCTTGATAAAAAATAATGATTTTTAGCACACACCTTGTTGTAACCCATTTTCGGGTCCCCAAATAAATGAAATAAAATAAATAGCGAAAGGAGGTTAGAAAAACAACAGGAGGCAGAAGCACTCAACAAATGGTCAGAAAAATCGGTCAAGGAGGTTAAAAATACAAAGATGGATTTTTGACAATATATTCTTGAATGATGAGAGCCCTGTTGGATAAGAAAATTGGAAGTTTGAGGAGAAAAGTCCAAATTTGGATGTTTATGGACTTAATTGGATTTTTATATTGACTTTATAGAGGATTTGAGTGCAAGAAAAATTAATTTTTAATTCAATTTGGGCTTTAATTAGAAGAAATTAAAGTTTTGGGGCCAAATTATAATTTTTCGGAATTTATTAAGTCAAATAAGGGGCTTAATTGCATAAATATTGAAGTTTAATGGCCAATTAGGGACTTAATTGAGAAAATCCGAAACCAGGGACCAATTTGGAAAAGGCGCGTAAATAGGGGGGCTGTATTGGATTGATCCAGGTCAAATTGAAGAAATTGAAAACTGGAGGACTAATTTAAAAAACGGCGCAGGGAAACCAGGTGACACGTCGCCTGTTACTGTTCACTTTCTTCCTCAAAAAGCTGCCTGAGTGGCTGCTTTCCAGGCGCATTTTCCGGCTCGTGTGGCCTCTAAATCCGACAAAACATGCACCAAAATGTCCACATGAAACCCCTTTATCCCGGAGAATAGTCCGGTCGGGTCGAAAAAAATTAGAAGCGGCTCTGTTGAGTTGCTCAAAGTGGCCACCTCGGGCAGTTCACAGCCTGGAGCTGCCAAATTTGGCAGCTCGAGGAGCATACTTTGAGCCAACGGTTAAGATGCTTCCCAACTGAATCAAGGGCTGAAATGTTTTCCCCAACGTAGACAAGATTGCCCTCTTCCACAGCCTTTAAATAGAGTCGGATTTGATGATCTAAGGGATGAGAGATTCGGGTCCAAAGTCAGCCAAAAACCAGCATTTTCACCCAATTTCTGCAGATTTTTCTTCTTCTTCTTTCTTCCTCTGCAACAGGAAACCGACTCCGTCTTTCGCCAACTCCACCGCTGCAAGCACCGGCTGAACCACCTCATCACAGCAGCCACAACCCCTTCGGCCAAGTGAGCCCCTCTTCCTTTCCTCCTCCTTCCTCTTCCTTTCCTCCTTTCCTTCTTCTTCTCCCTCCTTACCTACTGTTCATGCAGTGAACAGTCGGTGTGAAATATAATTCACGTCCTACTGTTCACGCAGGACGTGAATTATATATATATGTGTGTGTGTGTATTATTATATTATATATTATAATATATTATATTATATATGTTTATATATATGTATATTTTTTCTTTAAAAAAATATATTCTGAAAAAATCTTTGAAAATATTATTGATTTTCCTGCATATTTTTGTCAAAAGGGTTTAATGTTGGTTTGTATTTTTATACCGTAAAGATACAAATCTAGTATTAAAATACCCGGTTTTCGTCAAAACATCAAAGATTTTCAAAATAAAAAATGTTTTTGCTTTCAAAAAATTCTAAAACAAAATCCTTAAAAATATTTTTGATTTTTACTACATATTTTTATTAGGGTGGATTAATATTGGTTTGTATTTTTATACCGTAAGAATACAAACTCAGTATTAAAATACCGATTTTGTTAAAACATCAAAATACAAATATTTTTCAAAAAATGTTTTGTTTTCATGCATACGGCCTAGTCTCTCCAATATATATATATAAATATTATAACATCATATTTTCACACAACAAAGGAAATTTCAAAACAATATATGTATTAGCATGCATTTTGGTTTTAATAACCAGTTTATTCAAGCCATGAGAACTAGGCCAATATTTCAAAAATTCCAAAAAAATTATTGTGTTTTCTTTTAGTATTTGGGGTTACGATCTTATACGTAAGACGTATTCCAAATATTAAATTCTTTTGTTAACGTCAGAATTACCCATTAAGATAAGGATCTCCTTACTGAGGAGGACTTTTCTTAAACCATACCAGCAACTAGAAAAACCCGAAAATGCCTTAGTTTTTTATCAGACAATAAAACAATGCAGCTTACCTTAGGTAGGGCGTATTTGGGGTGCTAATACCTTCCCTTTGCGCAACCAGTCCCCGTACCTGATCTCTGAGACCAGTTAGGGTTCCTAGTGACCAAAATACTAGGTGGCGACTCCAAAGAATCAAATCAATAACAAAAAAAAAATCGCCAGTCGAACCCGCAAATTGAATTTTTTTTTAGGGTGCGACAGAATGGCGACTCCACTGGGGACCTTGTAGACTAAGCTTTGTTTTTGTCTGATTTATTGGTGTTTTCTTGTGCTTATTATTATTATTTATATATATATATATATGCCTTTTATTTATTCGCGTATTTGTTTTTATTTTTACGAGTATTTATTCGTGCATTATATACAATTGCCTCATGCATCACCTGCTTTACTTCCGAAAAGCACACACAAGCTTTAAGTTAAGTGGGGAATTAGCGATTTGCCATAAGACTATTGGTCAGGGTTTTAAATGCGTGAAACACCCAACTCATATCTGACTGCCTGCTTGGTAATGGTGGGCATACGTGTCTTAACTGTTCCTTGCAACGCCCCCATACTGTCTTTACGAAGAACGTCACTGGGCAGATATGAGACCCTTGAAGACCAGATAGAAAAACTACCCACTCTCACTTAATAAATAGAGCTTGTCCTTAGGTTATGTATCTTATTTGCAATATTATACTCATCGCGCATGACTTGTGCATTACATTTCATCATGCATTTTGTTTTTTAAATTATCATATGCATTCCAGATCGTGAAACATAGGTCCCCCTTCCAAAGTCCACTACACTAGGCTAAGATCAAGAATGGAGAATGAAGAGAGGGCCATCCTAGAATCCCACTACCAAAGTGAATTGGAATCCGTAAGGAATGAAGTTTCCCGAATGACCAATCTGCTTGAGCAACTTTTAAGAGCCAAGAACGGGGAGGGAACGTCTACCCAACCACCTATAGGAGCACCGCCAGCTCATGCCCCGGGGGTATCTCAAAACTTGGGGGTAGATTCAGTGATGGAGCAGCACTTTGCACCTGTCATTCCCATTCAGCCCCCTCAAGCTCACATCACTATAGATTTAACAGCAGATGGGCCTTCCGATAATAGGTCCACTAGTTTTATGAACGACGACAAGATATCACCCTTGGAAGAAAGGTTAAGAGCAGTCGAGGGAAATAACTGGTTTGACCTCATGCGAGCGTCTGAAATATGCTTGGTACCAAACATCACGGTACCAAAAGATTTTAGGATACTAGAGTTTATAAGGTACACTGGGTTGGAATGCCCAAACACTCACCTTCGATCTTATTGCAATAAGATGGCTGAGGTGATTCATGACGATAAGTTACTGATCTACTTTTTCCAAGATAGTCTATCGGGGTCGGCGCTAAGTTGGTACATGAGGCTGGATAATGCCAGGATTAAGAAATGGAAGGATTTAGTGGAGGCTTTCCTTTAGCAATACAAGTTCAATTTGGAAATTGCTCTAGATCGAACAAGCCTTATGTCGATGGAAAAGAGAAGCCAAGAGTCAGTAAGGGCTTATGCGCAAAGATGGAGGGATGAGGCCACGCATGTGCAACCCACTTTGATAGAAACAGAGATGGTGACTTTGTTCGCCAATACATTCAAGGCACCCTACTATGAGCATTTAATGGATAGCTCAGCTCAACATTTCTATGATTCTGTACGCATAGCGGAAAGAATAGAGCAAGGGATTAAAACTGGACGCATAATTGAGCCATTGGAGACAAAGGGTTTTATTGGAAGAAAAATGAAAGGTCCCATTAACAACTTCGAAGGTGGGTCCAATGACAAGATAACAGATTCATATAACCCACAAATACCTACCTCTCATGTGGCCCACATAAACTTTAACAAACATTTTTCCCCTAATCAAGCAAATAACTAGTCAAACACCCAAAACAACTACCAAAGACCAAACACAAGATACATTTTAGAACAACTACCACCATTACCCATGCCTTTGAAGGACATGTATGCCAAACTACTGAGCATTTGACAAATAGCTCCTATCCCTACATTACTACTACAGCCACAATTCCCCATCTGGTATAAGCCCGATTTGACTTGCGAGTACCATGCTGGTATTCCCGGGCATTGTCTTGAAATGTGCTACGCTTTCAAGAAAAAGTTGTTAGAGCTCATCAAGATAGGATGGGCGTCATTTGAAGACACACCCAATATCAATTCAAATCCTTTGCTTGGTCATGACAAAAGTAATAGGGGATAAAGGGTTGGAAAACCTTGGTCAAGAATCGTCAATAATGAAGAAGGTGAGATCGAAGGAGAAGACAAGGAAACATAAGTGGGGAAGGAAGATGAAGCATTGCCCCAGTTGACTTTCCACGCACTAGAAGAAGTTTTAGAACGGGTTGACCCAATAACTTCTCGTAGTTTTCCAAATGTAAAACAACTTTATTTGCCTTAGCATGTTTTTGTCATTTGCTTTTGTCATTGCTTTTATTTTCTCTAGTGGGCAATCAGGGCTCATGATGGCAGCTACATTTTGTGTTTGAGCCTACCTTTTCTTTAAATAAATGATGAGATTATGCACTTTTTTTAACAAGGTTGAGTGGTTACAAAGAAAGTATCATAAAATGGTTTAATATGAAATTTAAGAAAAGCCACTACCAGAAAATCGCTAAATACCAACGGACATACCGACATAATTTTTTCTGTCGGTATTTGTCGGCCGAAATCACCGACGGCAAATATTTGTCGGTAATTAGGTAGTCCGTCGGTAATTACCGACCGAATTACCGACCGAAAATTCAGAATCAATGAAAAAAGGGCGGGCAATGGCGCGGAGGTTTTGGCGGGTGATTTTTCCGACGGAATCACCGACGGAATTAAAAACTGGGGCCCGTACGCGTGATGGGACCTATTCACCAACAAAAAATACCGACGGAATCACCGACGGATTTGAAATGCCAGATCCGTACCGGTGACGTGACGGGTGCACCGTTAAAAATACCGACGAAATCACCGAGGGATTTGAATAGCAGGTCCGTGCGGTGACGTGTCGATTGCCCGTCAGAATTACCGACGGTTTCGCCGACGGATTCACCGACGGAATAAAACCCGTCGGTAAGTCCGTCAGTAAAAGTGAATATATGGCCCCTCTGCCGACACTCTCCTCCCCCATTTCTCCTTCTTCTTCCTAATCCTAACCCTCCCCATCTGCAAAATAACCAGCCCCCCCTCGCCCCAAAACAAAATCTTTCTCATCTCAGCATCCGTGTTCTGATTTACCGACGGATTTTATCATTTTTTGTAAGTAATTCTATCTTTTAAAATTTTAACATTTAAATGTTAATTTTATTGTTTTTTTAGTATATGTATTAATTTTTTTAGTAGATGTACATGTTTTATTGTTATTTCTCAAACAAACTTGTAGTATATGAATGTATAATTTTATACTTGTTATGGTTTGTTTTAGATTTTGTAAGATTGTATTTGTTTGAAAATTGTTAAAACTTAATTTGTAGAATTACCGAATTACATGTTGTGTTTTGAAATAATTAAGAGCTTGCTTAATTAATGGGTCCTTTTTATAGAGGTTCGATAGAAGTCATGGATGATCGTTCATGGATGTATCTAGATTCACCCCAAGGATTGCGGAGGATGGATTATTGTAACGGGGTTCAGGGTTTTATTAATTTCACAACATCTATTCCCAGAAATTTTACTGGAGGCGGTATTAGGTGTCCATGCAGGAAGTGTCAAAATAAAAAGTATCTGCATCCAGATGTTGTAATGATGCATCTTCTACACAAAGGGTTTGTGGAGAATTACGAGTGTTGGTATGCACATGGAGAGGTATTTGTTAGTAATAGGAGAATGGGAGAAACGGTGGTTGGGTCAACTTCTAGTGCTAGCAACGTGCATGAAGCGGCAAATGACAACACTAATCCTTACAGAAACATGGTTATGGATGCAATGAGAATGAATCAAGATAATGTCAATCAATGTCCAATCGTAGAAGAAGAACCTAATGCAGAGGCAGCTAGGTTTTTTGATTTGTTGAAAGATTCTGACGAACCATTATGGGATGGCTGCACAAACCACAGTAAATTATCGGCTGTGGCACAGGTGGTCACCATCAAGTCAGATCACGGGTTGAGTGAGGCCGGGTATGACAAAATTATTGATTGGGCAAGAAGCATTTTACCAGAAGGGAACAGGCTCAAAGAGAACTTCTATGCTGCGAAGTCCATGATGAAACCCCTCGATTTAGGATACCAGAAAATTGACATGTGCCCTAACTTCTGCATGTTATACTACCTTGAAAATGCTGTGATGACCGAGTGCATGACATGCGGACATTCTCGTTACAAACCCAGAACTGGCAGGGGGAAGACTCTAGTGGCATATAAAAAACTTAGATATTTCCCGATCACACCTAGACTGCAAAAGTTATTTATGTCACCAAGGACTGCTGAGCACATGACATGGCACCAAACACACGATGTCGTTGATGGTGTGATGGCGCATCCTTCTGACGGCGAAGCGTGGAAACGCTTTAACAGTGTTCATCCTGACTTTTCTGCTGAATCAAGGAATGTTCGACTTGGGTTGTGTACAGACGGGTTCAACCCATTTGGGTCATTTGCTGCTCCCTATTCTTGTTGGCCGGTCATTCTCACAGTTTATAACTTGCCACCGGGAATGTGTATGAGGCCGGAGTTCATGTTTCTATCTACTGTCATACCCGGTCCAAGCAGCCCGGGGCGGAATATAGATGTTTGTCTTCGACCGTTGATAGATGAGCTGGCGCAGTTGTGGTCCTCCGGATCTCTGACTTATGATATATCTAGGAAACAAAATTTCCTTATAAGGGTGGCTTTGATGTGGACTATCAGTGATTTTCCAGCTTATGGAATGCTTTCTGGTTGGAGCACGCATGGGAAACTCGCATGTCCATACTGCATGGAAAACAACAAGGCATTCACGCTAGCAAACGGAGGTAAAGCTTCTTTTTTTGACTGTCACCGTCGCTTCTTGCCACTTAATCACAGGTTCAGAAAGAACATAAAAGATTTCTTTGTTGGTAGAGTTGAAAAAGATGTTGCATCCCCGCGTCTTTCTGGTGAAGAATTGCATCATGTTGTATCAGAGTACGGTGACATTGTGTTTGGCCTTCAATCAGGTAAGCAAAAGTTTCCTGGTTTTGGTTTGACCCATAATTGGGTAAAGCGAAGTATCTTTTGGGAGCTTCCGTATTGGAAGACTAATCTTCTCCGCCATAACCTTGACATCATGCACATCGAAAAGAACGTGTTTGAGAATATTTTCAACACCGTCATGGATGTGAAGGGGAAGACAAAGGACAACATGAAGGCTAGATTGGATATAGCTTTATACTGTAACCGTAAAAATATGGAGTTGGTTTATGACGAGTCACGGGTTGCAAAACCAAGGGCAAGCTTCGTGTTAGAGAAAAACGCACAACTGCTAGTCTATAAATGGCTTAAGAGTCTGCGTTTCCCGGATGGACATGCATCGAACATATCAAGGCTTGTTAACATAGAGGACTGCAGATTGTATGGAATGAAGAGTCATGACTGCCACGTGTTTATGCAAACACTCATCCCATTAGCTTTTCGTGATTTGTTGCCAAAGGGAATATGGGATGCACTAACGGAGATCAGTCATTTCTTCAGAGATATATGCTCCAGCAAGATGAATGTTGAGCACATTGAGATGCTTCAAACGAATATCATCGAGACACTATGCAAACTTGAGATGATATTCCCTCCTTCATTTTTTGACTCAATGGAGCATCTCCCTATACATCTACCGTTCGAGGCAAAAGCTGGAGGACCGGTCCAGTATAGATGGATGTACCCATTCGAACGGTGAGATATTACAGTTGCAATGGAATTCATATCTTAAAGTATTTTCTATGTTTTTCTTATTTAAAAATACTTGAATTGTACTTCAATGCAGGTACTTGTTTAATCTAAAAAAAAAGGTTAAGAACAAGGCGCATGTTGAGGCTTCGATATCTGAGGCCTATATTGTTGAAGAGATATCAACATTTATCTCGTACTATTTCGAACCTCATCTGAGAACAAGACTCAATCGCGTTCCACGGCATGACGATGGCGGTGAAGTGCCTTCCAGTGGGAACTTGTCAATATTCTCCAATACTGGACGACCCACACCTAAAAATGCCGTAAGAGGAAGATATTTGTCGGAAATAGAATTCAAACAAGCACACAACTATGTTCTATTTAACTGTGATGAGCTGAGACCATTTATTCAGTAAGTCTATATATGTGTAATAGTAATTAAACTTTGTCAGTAATATACTGTTAATTATATATTGTAATATCATACACTCATTATCACTTGCAGGCAACATCAACAATATTTGCTCTCCAATAACTCGCAGCTGACCGAATCCCAGATCTTTCAATTACAAGATGAACAATTTGCCACATGGTTCAGAACACATGTAAGCACTATCACAAACTCATTCTAACGTATGCACTGTCATTACGAGATTCTCATTCATTTACCGTGTATTGATGTACATTTAATTACATATATTTACAAGGTTTATCAAATGGGAAGGAGTGCGCCCAAGTCATTGTCTTCACTAAGCCTCGGCCCTGAAAGAAAAGTTAAGTGCTACAACGGGTATTTTGTCAATGGATATGTTTTCCATATTGAAGAATACGGGCAAGGAAGAAAGACATACAACTGCGGTGTTTGTGTTCAGGGATCCACAAGTAGCCAGTTAGAAGTTGACTACTATGGTAGATTAGAAGAGGTCGTCGAACTGCAATATCATAGAGAGCAGAATAAAGTGTTTTTATTCAAATGCTATTGGTATGACACGACGGACAGAGGAATCAGAGTTGATCCGCACCATGGTCTGGTCGAAATCAACTCAAAAGCTAGACTCCGCAACATAAACGATGTCTTTGTTTTCGCAAAGCAATGTCAACAAGTTTATTACACATACACCCCTTCATTTAGAAAGGATCGTTCAAGAGTTGATTGGTTGTCCGTTTTAAAAACGAAACCACGGGGTCGTGTCGAGGTTGTTCAGGATGAGAACGAAGACACAAGTGTGCGAGATGAAGTCTTTCAAGTTCGTGAGTTGGTTGAACCATATCGAGTTACTCCTTCGATTGAATTGGAAGAAAATTCAAATTTTCGAGTTCTCGATGATAGTCTTGTTGATATTGACGGAGAGGAGTTGAATGTTGTTCTCAGCTCTAGCGGACAACCAAATGTCAATGAAGAAGATGATATCCATATTGAAGATTGCGATGAAGATGATGACAATTCAATTGATGAGGAAGAAGAAGAAAATTCCGACTAATTATAAAAATGAAGCCCTATGTAAAAACATTTGTCTCATGTAATTTAGATTATTGATGATGTATTTTGTAAAACAAAATATTTATTGTTTAAGCAATGTGGTTATTGTTTTATGTGATAGACAGTTTATCAGTTAAGTTATTGCAGGAAGGTAAACAGGCAATACAAAGACAACCTTTCCTGCATAATGCCACAATCACCGACGTCAATACCGACGGATCACCATCCGTCGGTATCTTACAGAGAGTTCGTAAATATTTACACGAAATGCCACCAACACCGACGAAATTACCGACGGCTTCACCGATAACTATACCGACGGAATGAAATCCGTCGGCATCACACAGTGAGCTCGAAAAACATGCCACCACCATCGACGGGATTACCGACGGAACATAGTCCGTCGGCATCTCACAGTAAGCTCTAAAAACATCCACCACCATCGACGGGATTACCGACGGAATATAGTCCGTCGGCATCTCACAGTAAGCTCGAAAACATAACACCATCATCGACGGGATTACCGACGGCGTAGGTCCGTCGGTAATTTGTCGGTTACACATATTACCGACAGAATTACCGACGGACCGCGCGTTTTCCAAAGTGCGTTAATTAATGCGCCTCTGAACTTGTCAGATTACCGACGGAATCACCGACGGACTGCGAAAATTTTGGAGGGCTTTTAAAAATTCGGGGCGAAATTCGAAAAATACCGACGGAATTTTGATCTGTTACCGACGGAATTTTAACCTTTTACCGACGGATGTTAATTCCGTCGGTGATGCCGTCGGTAAAATTGACCTTCATTATATCAAAAGGTATGTGTTTTTTTTCTAATTTATTTTATTTTATTTTATTTTTAGTTGTTTTTATTTTTGTTGTGTTGGTGTTTTTTGTTGCAATGTAGATAAAGTTTTGAATTTGACACATTATTAAGGTATGTATATTTCGTTCCTTTTTTTTTAATTTTTTGAATATTTTTTGAATTTGTTGAATATTTGTTAATTTAATTGTTGAATAATTGAATTTAATTGTTGAATTTATTGAATATTTTTTGTTGTTGTGTTGTTAGAATTGTTATTAGTTAATTTAACTTAGAATTGTTATTAGTTAATTTAACTTAGAATTAGTTAAAGTTGAATTTTTTTAATATTTTTTGAATTTTTTGAATTTGTTGAATATTTGTTAATTTAATTGTTGAATAATTGAATTTAATTGTTGAATTTATTGAATATTTTTTGTTGTTGTGTTGTTAGAATTGTTATTAGTTAATTTAACTTAGAATTAGTTAAAGTTGAATTTTTTGAATATTTTTTGAATTTTTTTAATTTGTTGAATATTTGTTAATTTAATTGTTGAATAATTGAATTTAATTGTTGAATCTATTGAATATTTTTTGTTGTTGTGTTGTTAGAATTGTTATTAGTTAATTTAACTTAGAATTAGTTAAAGTTGAATATTTGAATATTTTTTGAATTTTTTGAATATTTGTTAATTTAATTGTTGAATAATTGAATTTAATTGTTGAATTTATTGAATATTTTTTGTTGTTGTGTTGTTAGAATTGTTATTAGTTAATTTAACTTAGAATTAGTTAAAGTTGAATATTTGAATATTTTTTGAATTTTTTGAATTTGTTGAATATTTGTTAATTTAATTGTTGAATAATTGAATTTAATTGTTGAATTTATTGAATATTTTTTGTTGTTGTGTTGTTAGAATTGTTATTAGTTAATTTAACTTAGAATTAGTTAAAGTTGAATATTTGAATATTTTTTGAATTTTTTGAATTTGTTGAATTATAATTGTTAATGTTGAATTGTAATTGTTAATTTGTTGAAGTATAATTTGTTGAATTTATTGAATTTATTTTTTGTTATATTTTTTATTGTTTTGAATATAATTATTGATTAATTTGTGAATTGTAATTGTTAACGTTGAATTTATCTTAGGATTAATAGTTGAATATGTTGGAATAATTAGTATAGATTGGTTCGATTGGTTGTGGCTATTGTTAATATTTGCAGGTTTGTGGATTTGGGTAGTATCCAGTATAGGGGAGGTGCTGCCGATTTTTTTTTAACTTTTGAATTTTATTTTACAATTATTAATATAAAATTGTTTAGATGCGCAAAATGAAAACCAGAGCTGGTCGTCCAGTCGAATCAAGTTCGTCTAGCAGCGATGATGATGTTTCCTTAGGTGCCTCTCAAGAAGAGGCACCTACACCACCTGCGCTGTCAACCGATGCTGCCTCTTCCAGCGATGTTTCACATCGCAGACGCGGCATGCCTTCGAAGCGGAATGAATTTACCCGCCAGTTCGAGGCACAGTGGAAGGACGATCTTTCAATGTAAGTTTGTTAAGGTTTTAGTTTTTTTTTATATAAAAAAAAAACAAATTTAAAACGTAATTTATGAAGTAATCACAAATTAATTTCATTTCTTTTCAGGTTCACAAACATTGAGGCTGCCCGAGTAATATCATCGGCGTTTAAAGCGTCGATGGAGATTTCATTGTTTCAATGGAGTCAGATATCCAGACATCCTGAATGGATGCCTCAAATCAATGCATGGTTTCATAGATTTGAGGTTCGTGTTAATATATAATTTTCAGCTTATTTCTAATAAATTCAAGTTATAATTGTAAATAAATTATTAACATTTTAAAAAATTATTTTTTTATATACAGCATCGATTCTGCTGGGACGATGAACATGACAGTGTTGTGAGGAGGGTGTGGGAAAATCACGCGGCAATTAGGTAACATCAAAAACAGTACGACTTTTTTTTACATAATTATTTATGTTTTGAAATGTAATTTTTTTGTGCGTGAATTAGGTTGCGTGATTTTTGGTATGACGCCCAGAAAAAAGCAAAAAAAACAGCGAGGGATAAGGGGTTACAAGGCTGGAACGATGTTGCGGTTTGGAGGGATTTCAAACCAATATACATCCCGGAAGATATATGGCCGCACTATCTTCAGCACGTGACGTCTGAGCGGTTCACTTGACGCTCACAGTCCGGTGCAGGCAACCGGAATCAGCAAATTCATGGCTCGGTTACAACGCACACTGGCGGCTCCGTTCCGTTTGCTGCACATGCGAAACAGATGGTAAGATTAATTTAAATGAAATATATCGTTCAATTAATTTGTTGTTAATAAATTTTTTTCATTATATATAGGCTACGTCTCTTGGACGTGAGCCGAGCCCTATGGAGCTGTTTGTGGAGACGCACGTGCGGAGTTATGACCGCCAAAAGGGGACGCAACAGTTCGTTGACAACCGTGCTCAACAGTTTGTGGTGTGTTTGTTCAACCATTTTATTTTGTAAGTTATTATTATGTTTATTGAATTGAATATGATTATTTTTCTTTTTCAGGAGACCTATAATAATCGGTTGAGGGAGAGATACGAGGATGATCCTTCGACCCATCCGGAATTCGATCCGGATTTGTGGATGGAGGCTGGATCGTCAGGTGGACCCGATAAAAATCGGGTTTACGGGCTCTCCAACACTACCGCTGCCAAGTTGCGGTCGACCGGTACTGCTTCAACCGGTGGGAGCTCCCAATCTGTATCGAGCTCCCAATCTAAGGAGTTTGTGGCCTTGCAGCAAAGGTGCGACCACCTATCAGAGGCGTACACACAACTTAAAGAAGAGCAAAGATTGGCGAACGAACAACACAGATTGGCGGACGAACAACGCAGAGCAGAGTTTGAACAACAAAGAGCGGCCTATGAAGAGCTTCGTCAAATGGTCATGAACATGACACAAGGCGGAACATGTGCGCCTAATCCTTTTTGGCCGCCTAACCCCCACCCTCCTCCTCCTCCTCCTCCTCCACCTTTATATTCATTGTTTTTTTTTAAAACACATTCATTTTGTAATGAATATTATTTAACTTTGAGTTTTTGTTGCTTAATATAAATTTTATTTACATAATTGGTTTGTATTACTATTAATTTATATTATTTTTTCTAAATAATTAAAAAAAAAATTACACAGGGATTTACCGACGGAATAAATCCGTCGGCATTAGACAGTGTCTGAGGTATGCCATCCCATCACCGACATACTCACCGACAGAAATAATCCGTCGGTATAAAAATACCGACGAATTTACAGACGGATTTATTCGGTCGGTATGAAATATCACCGACACTTTTGCCGACGGAGGTAGTCCGTCGGTATTTATATAACACCGACGGAATATATTCCGTCGGTATATTCCCAGCTGGAAACTTTTTTTTTTTGGCGCGCATGGGCCGTCGGTAAACGTGTTTTTTTTATTACCGACCGATATAGCGACGGAATGTGGAATCACCGACAAAAGGTATTCCGACGGGAGTATTCCGTCGGTAATATAGTCGGTAAATACTTTACCGACGAACGTTCTGTCACACACCGACGGAATATTTCCGTCGGTAAAACTGTGAAATCTTGTAGTGAGCTAACCCTAAAGTACAACCCTACCTCTGATAGCATAATGAATTGCATGGATAAATGATTAAGTGGTCGCTTTATAATCATCTGTAATTGTCTTTTAAAGAATAGAATTTATCAACCATAACAATGTGCTTTTTGAAAAAAATAATAAAAAAATCATTATCCCTTCACTCACTAAAAGGTTTATCACTGGCTGAATGAATTTCTTCTCTATATAAAAGTCCAGACTAGGATCACACCCCTACACTGGGGGTAAGATGAGATGTTTTATGAAAAGTTTTACGTGTTTAAAATTGAATGGAAGCCTATAGATTTGAAAACCAAGCTAAAGCATTTGACAAAAGCATGACAAAGAGGCAAATACAAGTCATACATTTTGAGAAAAGGACTACTTGAAGAAAGTCAAAGACTTCTTCTCCAAGAATATGATAGGCAACACGAGAGATGAATCCAACATACGACTTCAAAAGCAAGTTCATGTTAAGAGGGAGTCTCATGAACTAGAAGAAGAGGATGGGGCCTATGTTTCAAAACCAGGTATGAATGCATGCATTGCATCTAATCATAAATCATTGCACGTATGTTTTTGGATCGTTACAGGAGGAGATCTTAGTGCATTCCAACAAGATTATGGATGAAGAAAGAATTATTGAGTTGATTCTAGAACAACAACAAGAAAAGATAATAATTTTCAAACCCTTCCAGCAGGAAGAACGACATCAATAGCATTCGGTAAAAAAGGAATCGCCAGATGGGATTCCAAGTTGAGATCGCCAGAAGGGATCTCGTATTTCGATATTCATCAATGGAGGTCGCCAGAAGGGACCTTATATTTCAGCTTTGAATAAAAGGAATCGCCAGATGGGATTCCAAGTTGTTTGGTTAAAGGAGATTGCCAGAAGGGATCTCGTATTTCGATGAAGGTCACCAGAAGGGACCTCATTAAAAGGAATCGCCAGATGGGATTCCAAGTTGTTTGAGATCGCTAGAAGGGATCTCGTATTTCGATATTCATCAAGGAAGGTCGCCATAAGGGACCTCATATTGAAACCATTTCCTAGAAAAGCATAGAGTTTACTAAGCATTCTTCCCTTCAGGTAGGTCACCCATAAGAATGAGACCACTCTTCCTCTTTTCCACTTGGGTAGGTCACCCGTCACAATGAGACCACCATTTTTTCTGGGTAGGTCACCCATTAGAATGAGACCATTCTCCATCTTTGTTTACTTGGGTAGGTCACCCATAATAATGAGGCCATTCTTCCCCCTGGGTAGGTCAACAATAAGAATGAGACCACTCTTCCCCTTTTTCCACTCGGGCAGGTCACCCATCATAATGAGACCACACATGCATTTTCGTATTGGTTGTGTTTAAAAGAGATCACTAGTTGGGATCTCAAGTTAACCCAACCACACACAGAGTTTAGTTTGGTTAAGAGGAATCGCCAGAAGGGATCTCAGTTTAACCTAATTAGAAAGGATTTTGGTTCTGGTTGAAGGGAATCGGCGAAAGGATCTCAGTTCAGTCTAACCACACAAACGTTGGTTATGGTTAGAGGGGATCGGTGAAGGGATCTTAGTTTAACCTAATTGGAAAGGATTTTGGTTCTGGTTGAAGGGGATCAGCGAAAAGATCTCAGTTCAGTCTAACCACACAAACGTTGGTTATGGTTAAAGGGGATCGGCGAAGGGATCTCAGTTTAACCTAATTGGAAAGGATTTTTGGTTATGGTTGAAGGGGATCGGCGAAAGGATCTTAGTTCAGTCTAACCACACAAACCTTGGTTATGGTTAAAGGGTATCGGCGAAGGGATCTCAGTTTAACCTAATTGGAAAGGATTTTGGTTCTGGTTGAAGGGGATCGACGAAATGATCTCAGTTCAGTCTAACCACACAAACCTTGGTTATGGTTAAAGGGGATTGGCAAAGGGATCTCAGTTTAACCTAATTGGAAAGGATTTTGGTTCTGGTTGAAGGGGATCAGCGAAAAGATCTCAGTTCAGTCTAACCACACAAACGTTGGTTATGGTTAAAGGGGATCGGTGAAGGGATCTCAGTTTAACCTAATTGGAAAGGATTTTTGGTTATGGTTGAAGGGGATCGGCGAAAGGATCTTAGTTCAGTCTAACCACACAAACCTTGGTTATGGTTAAAGGGTATTGGCGAAGGGATCTCAGTTTAACCTAATTGGAAAGGATTTTGGTTCTGGTTGAAGGGGATCGACGAAATGATCTCAGTTCAGTCTAACCACACAAACCTTGGTTATGGTTAAAGGGGATTGGCAAAGGGATCTCAGTTTAACCTAATTGGAAAGGATTTTGGTTCTGGTTGAAGGGGATCAGCGAAAGGATCTTAGTTCAGTCTAACCACACAAACCTTGGTTATGGTTAAAGGGGATCGGCGAAGGGATCTCCGTTTAACCTAATTGGAAAGGATTTTTGGTTCTGGTTGAAGGGGATCGGCGAAAGGATCTCAGTTCAGTCTAACCACACAAACCTTGGTTATGGTTAAAGGGGATCGGCGAAGGGATCTCCGTTTAACCTAATTGGAAAGGATTTTTGGTTCTGGTTGAAGGGGATCGGCGAAAGGATCTCAGTTCAGTCTAACCACACAAACCTTGGTTATGGTTAAAGGGGATCGGCGAAGTGATCTCAGTTTAACCTAATTGGAAAGGATTTTGGTTCTGGTTGAAGGGGATCGGTGAAAGGATCTCAGTTCAGTCTAACCACACAAACCTTGGTTATGGTTAAAGGGGATCGGCGAAGGGATTTCAGTTTAACCTAATTGGAAAGGATTTTGTTTCTGGTTGAAGGGGATCAGCGAAAGGATCTTAGTTCAGTCTAACCACATAGACCTTGGTTATGGTTAAAGGGGATCAGCAAAGGGATCTCAGTTTAACCTAACTGGAAAGGATTTTGGTTCTGGTTTAAAGAGATCGCCAGAAGGGAGCATCGGGTCCCCAAATAAATGAAATAAAATAAATAGCGAAAGGAGGTTAGAAAAATAACAGGAGGCAGAAGCGCTCAACAATGGTCAGAAAAATCGGTCAAGGAGGTTAAAAATACAAAGATGGATTTTTGACAATATATTCTTGAATGATGAGAGCCCTGTTGGATAAGAAAATTGGAAGTTTGAGGAGAAAAGTCCAAATTTGGATGTTTATGGACTTAATTGGATTTTTATATTGACTTTATAGAGGATTTGAGTGCAAGAAAAATTGATTTTTAATTCAATTTGGGCTTTAATTAGAAGAAATTAAAGTTCTGGGGCCAAATTATAATTTTTAGGAATTTATTAAGTCAAATCAGGGGCTTAATTGCATAAATATTGAAGTTTAATGGCCAATTAGGGACTTAATTGAGAAAATCCGAACCCAGGGACCAATTTGGAAAAGTCGCGTAAATAGGGGGGCTGTATTGGATTGAACCGGGTCAAATTGAAGAAATTGAAAACTAGAGGACTAATTTAAAAAACGGCGCAGGGAAACCAGGTGACACGTCGCCTGTTACTGTTCACTTTCTTCCTCGAAAAGCTGCCTGAGTGGCTGCTTTCCAGGCGCAATTTCCGGCTCGTGTGGCCTCCAAATCCGGCAAAACATGCACCAAAATGTCCACATGAAACCCCTTTATCCCAGAGAATGATCCGGTCGGGTCGAAAAAATTAGAAGCGGCTCCGTTGAGTGGCTCAAAGTGGCCACCTCGGGCAGTTCACAGCCTGGAGCTGCCAAATTTGGTAGCTCGAGGTGCACACTTTGAGCCAACGGTTGAGATGCTTCCCAACTGAATCAAGGGCTGAAATGTTTTCCCCAACGTAGAAAAGATTGCCATCTTCCACAGCCTATAAATAGAGTCGGATGTGATGATATGAGGGATGAGAGATTCGGGTCCAAAGTCAGCCAAAAACCAGCATTTTCACCCAATTTCTGCAGATTTTTCTTCTTCTTCTTTCTTCCTCTGCAACAGGAAACCGACGCCGTCTTCCTCCAACTCCACCGCTACAACCACCGGCTGAACCACCTCATCACAGCAGCCACAACCCCTTCGGCCAAGTGAGCCCCTCTTCCTTTCCTCCTCCCTCTTCCTTTCCTCCTTTCCTTCTTCTTCTTCCTCCTTACCTACTGTTCACTGCATGAACAGTAGGCGTGAAATATAATTCACGTCCTACTGTTCACGCAGGACGTGAATTATATATATATATATATATATGTGTGTGTGTGTGTGTATTATTATATTATATATTATAATATATTATATTATATATGTTTATATATATGTATATTTTTTCTTTAAAAAAATATATTCTGAAAAAATCTTTGAAAATATTGTTGATTTTCCTGCATATTTTTGTCAAAAGGGTTTAATGTTGGTTTATATTTTTATACCGTAAAGATACAAATTCAGTATTAAAATACCCGGTTTTCGTCAAAACATCAAAGATTTTCAAAATAAAAAATGTTTTTGCTTTCAAAAAATTCTAAAAACAATCCTTAAAAATATTGTTGATTTTTCCTACATATTTTTATTAGGGTGGATTAATATTGGTTTGTATTTTTAAACCGTAAGAATACAAACTCAGTATTAAAATACCCGATTTTTGTTAAAACATCAAAAAACAAATATTTTTCAAAAAATGTTTTGTTTTCATGCATACGGCCTAATCTCTCCAATATATATATATAAATATTATAACATCATATTTTCACACAACAAAGGAAATTTCAAAACAATATATGTATTAGCATGCATTTTGGCTTTAATAACCAGTTTATTCAAGCCATGAGAACTAGGCCAATATTTCAAAAATTCCAATAAACTTATTGTGTTTTCTTTTAGTATTTGGGGTTACGATCTTATACGTAAGACGTATTCCAAATATTAAATTCTTTTGTTAACGTCAGAATTACCCATTAAGATAAGGATCTCCTTACCGAGGAGGACTTTTCTTAAACCATACCAGCAACTAGAAAAACCCGAAAATGCCTTAGTTTTTTATCAGACAATAAAACAATGCAGCTTACCTTAGGTAGGGCGTATTTGGGGTGCTAATACCTTCCCTTTGCGCAACCAGTCCCCGTACCCGATCTCTGAGACCAGTTAGGGTTCCTAGTGACCAAAATACTAGGTGGCGACTCCAAAGAACCAAATCAATAACAAAAAAAAGATCGCCAGTCAAACCCGCAAATTGAATTTTTTTTAGGGTGCGACACACCTCATGCAACAAACCACATTTGAAAAGAAAAGTGGATCAATTATAAAATTTGTCATTTTTAAGAAGCTATCAATTACAACAAATATACACTTTAGGCACATGCCTATGACATTGCAAATACATGACTTTAAAATGTGATTTACCTATTTTACCATGTGTAGTACTGTTGTATTTTAATTCTGTTTATGAAAATGCAACATCTCACTGCTTTAGGTTTTCACCATAGATACTAGAAATCAAATTACTAAGTATTTGATTAATAGAATTCATTTGTCCATCTATTTATGAATGCCTTGTGCGATTGAAATCCAATGATATATTATTATACATCCTTCACAATGTTTGTCAAAAATGACTAAGAAACTTGGTTATTTAGATTAGAAGTCATGGTTTTTGGCACCTACACAAACGAATCATTTTTCAAAACAAAAGCCAAACAATTATAGAAGAATTGTTGGTTTTCTTACAATTGATAAAATATATTATCTTTAAGAACCTGTCAATTTATTTATGAAGGTGTTGTGCTAAAGATGAATTATATGTCCTTTAAAATGTTCTCTAAAAATGACTTAGAAACTTGTTTTCTCGATAAGAAGTAATGGTTTTTTGCATCTCATGCAAAGAACCACCTCTCAAAAAAAAAAGTTGAACAAAATGTGTCATATTGAGAACCTGTCAACTATGACAAATGTAATTCCACCTCACTTCATACACGCGCAGATGACACTGCAAATATATAATTTTAAATAGTGATTTACCTATTACATTGTGTTTAGTACTATTGTATTCAAATTTTGCTTTTACAAGTGCATCATTCCACTGTTTTAACTTGTCACCATAGATACTACATATAACTCAAATTGCTAAGTATCCAATTAAGAGACTTTGTGTTCCCATCTATTTTTGAATATGTTGTACTAATAAAATCTAAAGATAAATTATACATTCTTCATAATGTTTACCAAAAAAAACTAAGAAACTTGTTGTCTAGATAAGGCATAATAGTTTTTGGCACCCTTTGAAAAGAAACCACCTTTTGAAAGAAAAGATAAGTAATTGTAGAAGCATTATTGGTCTTCTTGCAACGGATAAAATATGTCATATTTGAAAAATTATTTATTATGACAAATACATAATCTATTCTACTTTGGATACATGGGTAATCTTAGAATAAAATTCATAGAAAAGTCATATCATATACTTTCAAGAATAAGAAAAGGCATATTTATGAAAAAAAAAATAATAAAAATAAGAAAAGGCATATTTAAACTTGTATTTTATGATTTCACTTTGGTAATTTGGCAAACATGTCATTTATGAACAAACTTACCAATATTTTATTTTAACTAAATCCAAAAATACCTTTCATTAATGGCATCAATAGCCTCTCTTACCTCAAGTGCCAAGTTAAGCCCTCTCTACACAAATCTCAAATCACCTTATGTCATAATGAAGAATGAGGAATGCAAAGTTGATTACCTTTCATCAAGATCCATCATGAATATGAACATCATCAACAAGTAAGTTTTGACACTTCTCTAATAACTCATTAAAATCTTCATCATGCTCATATAATTCTTTTAAGCAAACAAATCCAGTAATCTCCCTCCTTAAAGTAACTAACAAGGCTTTTTTTTTTTTTTTTACTCAAAGAATTAGCAACCCTATTGTCGACTCTTGTTTTGTGCATAGGAACTGTTGTGGGTAAATCGCCCATCTTAAATGTATATCATTACTAATTAAATTCTAGTTATGTAGGAATTTTAGAGCCTTATGATAAAAAAAAAACATAAATTTATTTCCAATTAAATAATGTTCCCCTTCTTTAGATTCTTAAAAATAACATGAAACTTCTTATCATACATTTACCACTTCAATCAGGCAACACTTAATTTAACACTAAAAAATGTTATGGGTATCTTCTCTTGGGAAAATACTCTCCCAATGCCTAAACCATGCACATCACATTCGAGTTGAAAAGAGCTTGTCAAATTTTAAAAGTTCTAAAACTAATGCAATGCATAATTTTTTTTAATCATAACAAATATCTTTTTTTTATCCTCTCCCTAGTCAAACTTTTCATTCTTCATATATTCGGCAATTGATAAAATTATATTACTCAAGTTTTGTATAAATTGCCTAAAAAAAATAGTCAATCCATGGAAACTATGTATGTCACTAACTGTTTTGGTAATTAGCCAATCTTTACTGGTCTCAACCTTCCCCTTATCAACATATTTCTCTCATATATTCCAAATGGTAATTAAGTTTCATATCTAATATAAATAAGAATATCATAAAAAAATAAATTGTATAAATTTATTGATAAAGAGACATAAAACTTGATTTATTAATCATATAAAAGTGCTCAATATGTTAGACTATTTGAAAGGATATAACTATCCACTTGTACAAACCCATTTGTCTTGAATGATATCTTCCACTCATCCCTGTATTAGATTCAAATATGATGGTATTCATTTTACAACTCAATCTTCCTAAACACCACTGCATAATCCAATATGTCATACAATCAAGGAATTGAAAACTTATAAATAATTATCATTTTACTAATAGTGCAACTATCTAAACATATATGCCAACTTTTATCCTTCTTTGAGGTTAACAATCGTATAAAAGTGCTCAACATGTTAAACAATTCAAAAAGAATAATCATTCACTCATACATCTCTTTATTTATATTGAATGTTATCTTTCACTCATTCCCCTATCGAATTAAAAAATGATAGTATACATTTTGAAACATGGCATCCACCGAGGAATTGAAAACTTAGAAATCATTGTTATTTTATTGATAATGCAATTATCTTTGCATATATGCCAATTTATATCCTTCTTTAAGTTTAACAAAGATGGTATTACACAAGGATTTAAACTCCTTTGGATCCATTCCTTCCTCAAAAGCTTCTCTACATTCTCTTTCAATTTCTTGCTCTTTTTAGGACTCATCCTGTATTGTGGTACATTTGGATGACTTACTACTAGCACCAAGTCAATTTGATATTGAATATCTCATATTGGTGGCATTCAATCTAACAACTCTACATGCAGAATGTCCCCAAATTCAATAAGTAAAGGTCTCCATTTCTTCCTTTTCATCAACTAGTGCCTTCACCATTAAAGCATGAACTCATTTGATCTTCCACACATTTGTTTGCATCACATGCTTTGAATTGGTTATGGCAAGGAAAACCTTTCGCTCTATTTTAGAAGTTTCGAGTTAAGGCTTACCTTTTAAAGGCATAAATTATAATTCATACAATCTTCACTAATTTCATACAACATTGATCAACCATGTGTCTGGCATCTATATCATACTCTCAAGGCTTGCCAAATATCATATTACATCCATTTATATCCACTACATCAGAATATATCTCATTCTTATACTTTTTTACGAAAAAAAATGTCAAAGAACCATCTCAACCCAATAGCTTAAGCTGTTAGGTGAGGTTCTAAGATATGATTTATATTATTCTTTAGCACATCCCTCAAGTGAAAGTCCTTTGGACTTAAAACTTGTACAAACTCACATTATCTTGTGCTTAATTTTTATCAAATAAATGAGAATGGTGAGATTCAAACTCATGACCGCTTGATCAGCAAGACTCTGATACCATGTCAAAGAACCATCTCAACTCAATAGCCTAAGCTGTTAGGTGAGGTTCTAAGATATTATTTATATTATTCTCTAACAAAAAGTACTCTACAATATTGTGTTACCCTTATTTTAACTACTACTTTAATCCACCCAATCTTGTATTATTCAAGATGTGGTTCTATTGACTATTTCAATTTATCAACAATACATAAGCTAATAATGTTTTCATAGCTACCGTTATTAATAATCAACTTAAACATGTCATTATTTATGGTGGTGTATCATGTACGAAAATAACATGTGTTGGTTCAAATTCTCACTAACTTTTTGTGTTAATAATTTCTTACAAACAACATAATTTGACCCTAATCATCATTATTATACAAATCTTTCTTGTCATCTTTGTCAAGTTTGAATAGATCCGCCCTTGTTCTTAAAATTGTCTAGCTCGTACTACCCTTCAAACACAATGATCAATTTAAATCTCATACAATCACTAGAATAATGCCTTAGCTCCCCACATTTAAGACATTTAAAAAAAAAAATGTTCCAATAGGCAACATATTCCAAGTTGATATAATAACATATATAAAAAGAGAGTGTAATTAAACAACGAATAACATCAATTAGCCAATTAAGGAAATTGAATATAACTTATTTATTTAGACTACAATCATTATTGATACATCATATAGCAAACAAATATAACTAGAATTCTAAAATATTAAGGTTATGACCCTAAATTGTAGAGAAAAATATAGAAAAGACCTAATATATTATAAAAAGTCAATAATTCATGAATTATCTAGAAAAATAACAAACCAACTATTTTCATTATAGCAAAAATCAACCTTGCCTATACCAAAAAACAAAATAAAAAGTCTAACTAGGAAAATAAATAAATCCGAAATAGTTATGAAGGATAATTAAAATTGTAAAAATCACATATTATGTGCCATGTTATGAGGGTCTTTTTAACTTGGCTAGTTACACAAAGCTGACCCTATGACCCTCTATTAGCTAGGTCTTGGAGAACTTTTTCGCAAATTTTAAGTATAATCCAATAATTAATTAAAAAATATTAACATTTGTTTTACCAGCGTAGTTGTTTTGAGCGTCAGTATTTCTTATTGAACTTTAGCCTGGGAGTTGGAATGACGTGAAATGGTTCTCGTGAGTCCTAGAAGATTGGTTCGAAAATGTCATATGGAGGAAATTAATTTTGTAGATATATTTTATAGATGTATTTAATTTTTAATTTTGTAGAAAGCAGGCTAACATTTTTTGTTATTTACCTAAAGAGGATCTCGGTAACATGTTCTCCAAATATACCCTTAAATCTCTTATGTGTATGTATGTTTCTATAATAAGCCAAGGTTTTATTATATAATATGCTTTCTTTGAAATTATTAAGGACAAGTTGGAAGAGGTAAATGCCAGATGTATCAAAAGGGCATCGCCGATTGTCTAGAAAGAACAAATTGAAATGAGGGTGCCAAGACAGCAACTTGACAGTTGTATTTTCTGCTCCTAAGGTATCTTTTTATCTTGGTTTTGTAATTTTAATTTTTTTATATTTTTATTTTAAATTAATGTAACCCAGGACATACACTTGGTGCTGGTTGGCAAGCGCGCGTGGACCACTATAGAAAATGTTATGAATGTTTTTGGCCTTTTCTCAATTATTTTTTAAATGGGCGGTCTGTCCACATTTTGTTTTAGAAAAGAAGACAAATGACACATTGTACACTGTGTTCCAACCATCCATAAAGGTGAGTTAGGCAGTTGCCGGGAAATTAAGCAACAATCCTTTTGATAAAAAAAACAAATCATTTTAATTTTGAGAGGTGTAGTTGAATTAGTTAGATTCTAGATTTGTTTCATAAAGGTTATTAATTCAAGTCTCACAAATCTCAAAGTCACTAAAGACTTAAATGATTGTTAACTTCAGGACCCATACAATTAGTCGAGGTGCACGTAAAACGGTCCGGACACTCATGGTAATAAAAAAAAATCCACTTTTTTTTAGTTGAAAACATTAAAGAAAGACCATACAAACTTTATATATATCTAGCTTCAAAATAATCTTTAATAGGTTAAAAAATAAAAAACATTCACCTTAGTTAAAAAAAAAAATCCTAAGCTCCAATCTTTTTTTTTTTTTTGAGCAAGATTATGGGTTAAAAATACTTAAATGAAATCTATTAACACAAAAATCTAATTTTTTTATTTTTGAAATGTGACATACTAAAAACTCTCTTGCTTCTCTCATGTTCAACAACTTTTTTTTTCTCTCTCTCCTAAAAAATCAAATGACTTAAACGTAAATCAAACAAAATGTAAGACTCAAATATCAAAATCTTAATAAACAAAATCAAAAATAAATAAAAAAAGATAAACTTTGGGTATAATTTTTTAAGAAAAACACACCTCATGAAAAATTATATATAAAAAAAAACATGTTTTTTTTGCTTCAATGTCAAATTTAGTCCCTATAGTTTTAATTTTTTATAAGCAAAAAAAATTGAATTTTACTGTTCAAAATTGAGTATTAATTTATTGTTGGGATGCTTTTTTGACCCTACAAAAACCTGATAGTAAATTATCAAGTCAAATTCCTAATCAATACAACGGGGAATGAAAAAATAAAAAAAAAAAAGTTCAACAACTAGAGTAAAAAATACTTCAAAGACCAAAAAAAATATTGTGTCAATCTAAAATATTTTAAGATGAGCTATAGTGTTATCTGGGGGGTATTTTATTGTTATTTATCTTAAAACCTTGTGACAAAACCTTTCCAATAGATCCGACTCATGGGATAGTAATGTGGGATGTGAGACAAAAAACTATATGGATAAATTTGACAAATATAATAAGTTAATAAGTTAGAAGGAAAAATGGGTAATGTAGTTTCAATATACAATAAATCTAATTGTTCAATTTCGCTTGTAACCCAATTTAAAAGATTAATTTAGATAGCAAAAGGAAGTTAAAAAAGCTAGTGGAGTGAGTTCCAAACCTCAAATTCCAGTATACAAGCCTTTTAAGTAGCGATTCAATCAACTCATATGACCTAAGAGAATTTATTATATTTCTCTAAACACATCAAGCTAATGTGAAGGGTTCGCTCTTAAGATCAATGAGATAGAAAGACTTAGTCTTGGCTGACATTGATTAAAAAAACATTTTATTTTTGAAATAAAAAATAATTTAAAATTATTTTTTTATCAACTTTTAATAAGTGATTTACAAATTTAGCTCTAAAGCATATACTAATTGTATCCCTTATGCATCCTAGCAACTCCTAATTGTATAACTCCTAATTAAATATATAATAAAAGCTAAGGTAATCAACCTTCACTACCAGAAAATCGATAAATACAAACGAAAATACCGAGAAAATATTTTCATTGGTAAATTTTCGAGGAATTTTACGGACATAAATATTCCCTCGGTATATACCGAGGGAATTATAGTGGGGAAAAATTAAAACAAAGTAAAAAAATAAATGATGATGTGTCATTTTTACCAACGGAATTGCCGACGGAATTTATTCTGTCGGTAAAATCCGTCGGTAAATTCGATGGTAAAATGTTAACATTGTTCATCATGTCAATTATAAAGGAAATCACCGATGGAATTTTCCGTCGGTATTTTCCAAAGAGATCCAGAACTGTTCACTTTCCAATTGCACTGTTAATTGTTGTTTTTTACAGACAAAATCATCAACGGATTGAAAAGTCGTCGGTGGTATTTTGTGGTTTTCTAAAAAAATTCAAGTAATTTAAAATTTTAATTTAAATATTATAGACGGAATCACCGACGGATTGAAAAATCATCGGTAATTGTTGGCGGTTTCTGAAAACTTTTTATGAAATTGAAAATTTCAAATAAATATTACCGATGGAATTACCAATGAAATAATTAAAAAATATTAATATTAAATTACCCATCGGTAAATCTGTCACTAACGCACCCCAATAAAAAGCCTGAATCCCTTTATTTCACAAGAGACAGACTCATTTCTTATTATTCTTCTTCTTTTACTTCTTCTTCTTCTTCACTATATGTAAAAAACATCAATATCTATTTTTTTTCTTTTTTTCTCTCCTCATCTCCTTCTCTTTTCCTCCATGCTCGGGTATGTCTTCTTCTTCTTTCTTCTTTTATCCTTTTAGTTTTTTTTTTAAGTAATATGCTTTACGAAAAAAATTTTCTCTCCTTAGCTTCACTTTTTCATGATTTTTCTTCACTATATTTGTTTTTTATTTTATTTTTAATTTTTTTTGTTCTTAATAATTGTATAAATGTTGTTGTGAGATTTTTTTTTCATATGAATTTTTTTAGTTGAATTTATTTTTTCGTTTTATTTAGTTGTTGTAAATTTGTTTGAGTTGATTTTCTTATTCCTTTTTCCAAGCATTTTGAATATATATTATAGAGTGTTGATTTATGTTAATTTAATTATTTTATAATTTTATAAAATGAATTTTTTTAAAATGTTTTAAATAATTACCAGTGGAATTACCGACGGAATTTCCGTCGGTAAATCAATGGTAATAAAAAATTATTATTACCGATGCGTTTGATCCGTTAGTAAATCTGTCGGTAATAATATTTTTTTATTACCAACGGATTTATCGACGGACAAAAAATTACCAATGAAAGATGCACCGACGGAGCATTTCCGTCGGTGATTTCATCGGTAAATTAATTACCGACGGAATATGTGTCTTATACCGCGGAAAAATTCCGTCGGTAAAACTGTTAAATCTTATAATGCTTCCTATCACATGTACATCCACTCTTATAGATCTCCAGTAAATAGCCTAACAAATGAAAGCACTTTTAAAGGTTTTTCTAACTACTCAAGAACAAATCAAAACCATTCTTATTTTACAACACATTATGCTATCGGTTTCCCTCTAATATGCCTCACCTATCGCATATGCACTTCAATTTCTAAAAGAATATGAGAAAATGACATGCAGGAAAGTAGAAAGGACACTATTGGACTGGGTCTTTTATGTTAAAAAATAAAAAGCAAAGAAGTAGCAATTCATTACCACAACAATAAGAGTCACCATCATCATTGTTTCCTTTTGGAGCCCCACTCTTTCCTTTTGGAGACCCACTCGAACAATCTTGAGTGAAAAAAAAACCATAACAAGAGGAAATTGTGCATGCGTTGGAGAATAAAGGTCGTTCCTACCAAATAAAAGACTCTTTGTTGTGTAAAAGTGTATTAAAAACCAACCTTTCAAGGAACATTTTCTCCGCAAAGACGAACCTAGATAACTATGACGGGCTCACCAAACCTAGAGAACACATATAGAATGTAGGAAGCAACCTAGAGTTGGTTATATAGGATAAGCAACGCCCATAGACGGAGGGGTGTGTAAGGCTGAGGTGCGCTGCAGCCTAGGTAAAAAAAATTAAATCCTAATATTCAGTGTCCAAAACTCTAATTTACACACCATTGCACACAAATGCAGCAATTAAATACAGCAATTAATAAGTTCTGAAAAAACGATTTTTTAGTGCTCTAATGGGTCTAAATTAAATTTTTCTAAATGTATTCTCGTAAAAAATACCCCAATTTGGCATTAGTATTCCCATCTAATATTATTTAGGACTGCAAAATGATTCTTAGCAGACAACCAAAACGCATAACGCAATAAAAACCTTGTTGAAATAATGAAATTTTTTATTAAGTTTTTATATAAATAATCTATCTTTTATCCAACAAATTGATAAGAATATCTTCACGAAAAAATAATTAAATTATATTTTTTCCTTTATCTTTAATATTTTAAAAAATATAAATTTATTTTGGATTTCACATACATAGACTAAAAGATTTTAGTTGATATATATTATGGTATTAAAAATAAGATGTTATTAAATATATTAATCTTGGTTCGGTTAAAATTTAAAAAACTAACCAGTTTTCTCGTGACATCCATTAACTAAATCTTGTTAATACATTTATTAAATTTTAATTATTTTATATGGTAATTTATGAGCTTTTACAATAAATTCTCTTACAAAATAGTAAAGACAAATATTAATCGGGAAGATAAAATTATTATTAGTAAATAACCTAAATAAGATACTAGTGAAATCCTAAATAAGAAAATTGAATATTTTTCATTAAGTTTAGTTATGAATAGTCTATCTTTTATTAGATAAAAAGAAAATATTATCTTCTTGAAAAAGATGGAGAAGTCCTACTTGTGAACTTGAAAATTGATTTAATTATATCTTATTTTTTACCAACTAATAAAGCATTGCTTTGAATTTGAGAGATGCTAGATTTGATTTTCTTATTGCATATGTGCAATCTGTTTACACACAATATGAGAATGACATATCACATATAAATGCTTCGTATAAAAAGACTACAAGTCATTTATGTCAATAACAAAAACCAGTAACAATTTACCAACATTATCATTATGATATATTTAACTCAATGATAGATTTTTAATTGGAATAATTAAATTCTAGATTCGGTGATGGGACATTGAAACTTCTTGTACTTAGTTCTACTTTAGAAACTGATGACAACTTTAAATCAGTCACAGCACTATCATTTGATTGACAGGTTGATTGATCTTATTTTGACATTGTCTACTTTCATTGCCATCATAAAGCGAGCATTTTCAGCAATAAACACATGTTAAAACTATGTTTCGCAATAAAATAAAAGATGAGTTTTTAGAATATTTTATGATGATTTACATTGAACGAGAGCTTGCTAAAGATATTGATTCAGATTCAATCATAGATGAATTTTATTCCATAAAATATGAAAGGGTGCAACTTCGATAGTGTAATTTATTTTTATTTTTTAAAAATTTTATATACTTTAAATTTGAATTAAAACTTTATTATTAACTTGAATATATATATATATATATATATATTGAAAAATATATATATGTTAATGATTGATCTTAAAAAATAATTTATATATATGTGCTTAATAGCCCAGGACAAGAAAAATTCATGGCTCCACCCTTGGTAACGCCATGTGTAAAATCCTTCACGCTAGGTTATATATGTTTGCACAAGTTTGAGTTTGGTAACATAACTTGGAACCCAGTTCCATCCTTAACTTCTTTGATTTATGTATGTCGTAGAGGACATATTAGTGAACTATTATGGGTAAAAATTGAAAAAGAAGTTGCCCCCTGGTTATATAATAACTAGGAACCCTAATTAGTATTTAGAGTTAGTTCTAGGTAAAAGGTTGGTTAAAGCATCTTATCTAAGATAAATTGTATTGTATTTATTTTTAATGATAAAAATACCTATTGTGTTCTTACCAAAGTTGGCCTAAACAAGTATTTGTTTTCTCATTAAGAGAAAAATGATCATTAAACTTGGGACAATGATTTGAGATCTAGACCTGACAACAAGGCCCAATCTTCACTTTTAAAATACATGTATTAGATATAAAGGATGATGAATGATAAATTAGGCTTTGTTCCTATTTATTGGGTTATGCCTAAAATGAGCTTGAATATTGACTCATATCCTTAGATGTTGACTATCGGGTATTTGAATTAACAAATAAATGTTTTTCTCATTTTCATATTTGTTTTGTGTTTTTATGGTGTAAGAGTTCTAAACAAAATATAAAAAACAATCCTAAATTAACTAGAAAAATAGTACAGTTCCTGCATAATAGCTTTTGGACCGTATTGTAAAGTCTTGTTGAAGTTCGATTGCCCTAAAGTTTTAAACTAACATAGAAGAAGACCTCTAGAAATCATGGTAAAAGTTCAGCCCAATCAAATGGGTAGTAAAACTATGCATTAGAAGCAAAAAAAAAAAACCCCAAAACCACCTCTAATTTTGAAATTAATTAGCCAATCATTGCAGAATAATTAGGTTCATGCTATAGATGGATCCTTCTTGCACATAAATTAAATTGATTAAGATCTAATAATCACTTGTTAAAGTTGTAGCTTACTTTGGAATTCACCTTGGTCAAATATTTAGAATAAACTCATTGAATGCATCTTTGATCGTTGTTTTGTAATTGTCTCAACTAAAACTTCTAATAGATCCTTTAGTGTAGTTTGAATCGCATCACTCTATTTGAACTTTAAAATACTCTTTTTACTCTCAATAAATATCAAATAAATAAATAGATAAATAAAAAAAATCTTGCTTAAGACTTAGTTATGCCTAAAAAGAAATTAAATAATTTGATGATAATGATAAATAATAAATCGTAGTATGAACACCTAAAAGAATTTATTATATTTCTTTAAATTCACTAGCCGATATGGAGAGTGCGCTCTTAATATATGATCTAAATAAAAGAAAAATAGTATAAGTTAATTTACAAGCTAACTCAGAAATATAATAATTATTATTATTGAATAAAAATCAATCAAAATTGTATTTTGATAATTGTTTATGATTAATTAATTACACTAGTTGTACCTGAATGCGTCACATCTTTTATTATTAATAACCTTTATTCCCTTAAAGTCTCACCCTCAAATTGGTGGGTAATGGAGAAGAAGCAAAGATTTTTGTAATTTTTTTTACATTAACTTACTCTTTAACATTTCTAAAAACAAAAAATCTAATTTTATCCTTATAACATATAAACCTCTTCAATTTTCATTTTGATTTCACTTTACTTCAAATTAAAACGATAGTAATTATATTTAATGTTATTGTCTTCCATTATATATATATAAAGAAAGTTTATTTCTCTTCCATTATAGTTTTTATTTATCCAAACAAGGGGGTAGATTTTTTCCATCCCCTCCCCTCCCCTCCCTTCCCAAACCGTAAAAGATTAGAGTGTATATAAAATTAAATTGAATTCTTTATTATTCTTTGGGACCTCCACATATAGCAACATTTTTTGAAATATCCATGCTTTCGAGATTTTAAGTTGTGCCAGCAGAAGATGAGCAAAATCAAGCATACTCTTCAATAAAATCAAGCATACTCATGCAAAATTTTTGGAACGTCCAAGTTATTCCAATCACAAAAATGATTTTGACATTGGTTCAAAATAAACTTGTTCTAAAAAATTCAAGTGATTCCTATGGACAGTTTTCTTGAAGTGATGAAAGCTTTTTGCTTTTGGTTTAAAGATGAAGTGACATCTGGTTGGTCACAAAAGGTTTAAATTTCAATTTGAGGGTTATTGAGAACCGAAATCGATTCAAAGCATTTATTTTATTTGCATGAATAATTATTTGACTCGCACGAGAAAGCACTGTCTACCTATCCAGATTGCTTGCCTTTGATCAGAAAGGGCTTTATCAGGTATATAATGTAGGCTTTGGCTATTGGTTACGAAGAAAATGGATAGGTTGCAGGCTCAAAAAGTGTTTAAGGGATTTCAAAAACTAGGAATCACTTGTGCTTGTTTCCTGACCTTTGTCTTTTGGATTTGTTTTTTTTTTTTTTTTCTAACAAAAAATGATTTGTCCTGCCCCCTAGTGTGGGGTTTGGGCTTTTCTCTTTGTTTTCTTCATTTTTGTTTCGTTGAGAACAATCATATCAATTGTTTTTATGAGAAGCTCAAATCTTTTAACCAATCGCAGTATTTATCTTCACTGTTTCATTTGGATGATAATGAAAGAAGAAACATTACATGATCAATTCCAACACCCATCTTCACTGCTTTGTCTGGATGGTAAAACAACAAACTCTCTTATTTTGCCCCCCAGTGTAGGGTGTGATCCTAGTCAAGGTTATTTCCAAAAAACACTACTAGGCTTAACATGGGACTGCAAAGGATATATTTCAGTCTTGTGAAAGGATTACCAAAGATGGCCTTTCCTCATCTCAAATGCACTGCAGTGAGGATCAATAGGTCTTGCTTTCATGCGCGTATGCAAAGTGATTTATTCAGTCAAATAAAACTCAGCTTTTGAGTCACCTCACAGTGTTGTTTGTCTTTGTTGTCTTTTTTTCTTTCAAGTTTTTTTTTTTAGGTATATGTGTACCTATTTAAGGAATCACTTGAATTTTCAAAATGCATTTGTTTTGGACAAATATCAACACGATTTTTGTTTTTTTGTACTCACTTTAGAGGTCCCAAAAAAATATCCTTGAAAACATATGAGATTAATGTATGGGTTTGGAAGAAAGGAAAACCAAAGGATTCTTCATGTTGTAGTGTTGTGAGCAAAGTTGCGCTCAAAATGTTATTTACATGTAATAACAACAAAGAAGAGTGTGATGTGAACACAAGAAAACACATGATCTTATTTCACAATAGAAGCTCATTAACAGAGAAAGTCTCATTCAAAAGCATTAACAAAAGGAAATAACAAGGCAAGCTTCATTCCTCTATTTTGGCGAATCTGTTCATAGGCTAAACTCCTCTCAAAAGCTCTGCGTAGAGGACTCAAAGACAATGCGGAACAACACCACGGTCAAAAATTCAAGCTATCATGCTGGACCATTGATGCTTTCCAATTCCCCAAACATTCCATCCTAATATGCTTCAAGCATGATTAGGCAGCGGGTTCGTATTCACATTGGGGGTGTCTTCCAACTCTATCCAACCAGCCTTGATTAATTGCAGAAGCTTTCTCTTGAAGGCGTTGCAGGTATAGATGCTATGCCCAGTAATACCGGCATGGTATTCACATTTGAGTTCTGGCTTGTACCAATTAGGATAAGGTGGCTGCAGAGGTGTTAGAGGTTCTGGAGCTATTTGCCCAATGCTCAATAGCTTTTGATACATCTCATTCAGGGGTAATGGTAGTGGAGGCAGTTGTTCTTGAACCCTTTGGAAATTTCCAATTTGGCTTTTGGCTTGAAAGTTTTGGGGTTTAGGTTTTTGGATGTTGACAATTTGGGATGGAGTATGGTAATTTTGGGATGTATTATTTTTACCCATGTAGCCATCTTCAACATGGTGAACCTCTTTTCTTTCGAAGCCTCTTTTCTCGGTTGGTGCAGAAATTCTACCACTCTTGACACCTTGCTCTATGCGTTCACACACTATCACGGCATCAGTAAATTGTTGGGCTGAACTACCCATCATATGTTCGTAATATGGTGCTTTGAGTGTGTTGGCAAATAACCAACCTTAATCATCTGATAACATCGTAGGCTTTATAATGGATACCAAAAGTCAACACTTATAGCTTAGTCCTCCTTTTTTTTTTTGGTATTGATTGAAATTTCTTTTGCTTTTCATAGACGTGATAGGTGTTCTCCTTCCTTTATATTTAACTTGTCTTTAAGTGAAGGCAATTTCAACTTCCCTTTTTTTTTATTCTCTTTTTTTCATAGCCTTCCTCAAAACTTTCTTATATGCCCCCAGTCTATGTGTCTTCTTCTAGCTCTCTCTCAATCATTGGACTTTTGTTCTAAGCTTTTCTTTGATCCATTGATTTTATCAGTGTCTCCAAAATATTTCTCATTTGCCCCCAGTGTGGGGTGTGATCCTAGTCAGGGTTTCCTTTTGAAAGAAAATATTTCACCAGGCTCAAAATAGGACTACAAGGGATATAATCTTTAGAAAGTGAAGGGATATCAAAGATGGCCTTTTCTCATTTCAAGCAAGGTCAGTTAAAACCGATAAATTTTGACCTCATCCAGTGTAATGATTTGGACTTGTAAGAGTCAATGATTCACGAGTCCATAACTATCAAATCCACTACATGTCATTATGCATACTGCTAAAACTTAGCTATATGATGTGTGGTTCAGTTTCAGGAGGTATGAGTTCAAAATTATTTAGTCACCTCATGTCATTTCAACAAGAATCGAGTCATTTCTGCAATCAAAACACTTTTAATCTTCAGGATTGATTAACCTTTATCGCATGTTGGAGTTTGATCAAAATATGTTATCAGAGAAAACGTTAAACATCTGTTGATTTCAAAACAACAAAAAAGACAAAAGCAAGGCATGTTTCGTTGAAGGATGAGATGTGATCCCAAAACAAAATGCAGAATTCCAAAACAATATGATTGACTGTTCATCACCATTCTTGAATTAGCTTTTCTGGCCATATTTACATTTTGTCAAGCACTTTTGATCAACATGTCATTCTGAAGATGTTCGGGGGACAATATAGCCAATGACACCCTCCTTCACCAACTCCACTTGTCTCTTGCTCACCAACTTTCAGACTCAATTCTTGCAATTCTTGAAACTGTTCACTTGAAATGGTTGAGGACCCCACCATGACATCACAGCTCTTATATGGATTATACCACCTAGAAATTGGTGGTTGCATGGGATTTGTCGGAGTCAAGCAAAATTCTGGAATCTGGCAGATGCTGGTCGACAAACTTAAGTGGCAGAGGAATGTCCCATCTTGCAAAGGCATTTGAGCAATTGATTCTACCGTGAGACCTGGCTATACCACATAATAAAGGGTTCACACCGTCAAAGTCATCTCCTGATTCACCTCTCATCATTGTTCTGGAATCCATGGCAGATCCTTCAATCTTTCCTCTCTTCATAGCTTGTTCAATTCTTCGGCAAATCCTCACAACATCATTTCAATCTTCCAATGTTGTTGTGGTTGGTTGAGGATTGTTAGAAAACTTTCCAACAGCTGGGTAATCTTGGCAGCGCCCAGAAACTTGTAGTATCGCCACTAACGACACGTGGAATCATGCCTTATCTCTTATATGGGAGAAAATGATGAACATGAATATCCTCTATTTCTTCTTCGATTCCTCTTGAACGGTGCAGCAAACAAGAACCAATAGAGGGAGTTCTGCTCTGTGGAAGTTTTAGTCTTCTTCATGTTTTTCAGTCTAGGCATGTCTCTTCTCTCTACTTTTGCGTTTTAATACTGACATTGTCGGAGGAAAATCATAGATGATCTGAAACTACTGTATTCCTTTTTGGATTTCCCACTTGCGGATCCACAAACAGATTCCTGCCAAGAGAGCTCTGCTACGTTGAAGTTTGATGTTTGCTCATATTTTTTAGACCAGGTCTGGCTCTTCAACCTACTAAGATGTCTTCGTGCTGAAACTGATGAGAGAAATATTTGTAGCATATGCAACTTATAAATCCCCTCTTGCATTCCCAATTTACAGAGCCATAAATGGGTTTTTGTAGAGAGAGCTCTGCCATATTGAAGTTTGACGACTGCTAATATTTTCAGACCAGGTCTGACTCTCTGCCTACTATAATGTTTTGTTGGTGCCACTGGTGGGAAAAAAAATTTCAAAGCATATGAAATTAATACATCCCCTTTTGCATTTCTCATTGGCAGATCCACCAATAAATCTCTACAGAGAGAGCTTTACCACGTAGAACTTCAGTGTCTAATCATGGTTTTTCAGACAAACATCTTATGCTGCTGAACTGGAATTGAGCTCATAATTGGGGTAATTTCAAAGCAGACTAATGCACCATGAACACTTAACAGTGCAACTGGACAAGAATCAGAGTTGTCATTAGTTGATGACTTAAGGCATTGTTGTTGTTGTTCATGACTGAAAATGAGAGGTACAGCTTCAATTGACGTGAACAAGCAGTGTTCCCAAAGAAGACTGTGCAGACACTCTCTTTCCATTTAATGCTCAACACTTGTTCGAGCAAATCTAAGTCCAGCTACTTCACCTTTGATGCTCTCAACCTTAATCTAATAATGAGGCTCTATCTGACACCTTTCTTCACTTCCATCATCTTTCTTCAATCACGTGCAACACAACTTGTGTGGGGGACCTACCTTTCAACCCGGTACACGTATGTAATCTATATGACGAACTCACCCTTCGAGGGGTGACAATATGGTCGTAACTCTTGCATGATGGAACAAGAATCGTGATTTTTGTCCAAACTCTACAATGAAAATTTTCCGAGTGACGGCCATTGTGTCACCCACAAGTCTTGAGTTCAAGATGCTTCAAGAAGGGTTTGCTCGGATGCAAAACAATAGCACATACATCCTAAAGACAGGCTCTATTCATTTTACGTGAGACAAAGGGTAGGTTTGCTACTTGGTCTCTAAAAGGGTCTCTTGTTGTCCCAGTGATTGCCCTCGTAAAGGCAACATAGGGGCCTAGTAGGTAATTGGTTAGCACGTGTCCAACTATTACCAGTCTAAGCACTCAACAGAGAGTTGGGGTTTACACAAACTTAAACCTCGACTCAAGTCATAAGGTAAGCTGTTAGTCCCCCACCTAACCTAAAGTTGGTGTGTGGTTTCAAAAATTAAAACTTGTGATGCATGAGAGAATTATATACAATGCATGAATAAAACACAAATAGAATAAAACAAAGTACAAAAAAAAACTTAAACACATCAAAACACAAAGCTTAGTCCGATAAAGTTAAAAACAATACCTTTCCCCAGTGGAGTCGCCATTCTGTCGCACCCCAAAAAAAATCCGACGCGCGCGACATCGACTGGCGATTTTTATCGTATGTTGCGTTTGCTTTGAATTCGTTCGTTGGAGTCGCCACCTAGTAATTTATTGAAGGCTACTAGGAAACCTGATATACTGGTCTTGTCAGAGATCGCGGGTAAGGGACTGGTTGTGGTTAGGGAAGGTATTAGCACCCCTAACGCACCCTACCTGAGGTAAGCTGCTTTGTGTTCTAATGCAATTTGAAAATTTAAAATATTAATTAAATTCTAAGGCTTGAATAAACCAGTTATTAAATCCTCGAATATATGTAGAAACTTTTCTTTACATTTTCGTGGAAAATACAACTTGATTTTATTTGTCCTTGAGGTATTTAACCATATTTAAATTAACAATCAATTTTTTTTGTCAATATTAATTAAATTCTAAGGCTTGAATAAATCAGTTATTAAATCCCCGAATATGTGTAGAAACTTGTCCTTACATTTTCGTGGAAAATACAACTTGATTTTATTTGTCCTTGAGATATTTAACCATATTTAACTTTAACAAATAATTCTTTTTGTGCTTTTTTTATTTTTTATAATTCAATAACATAAATAAAAAAAACAAAAACACACACACAACTTTCTTTTTATTATTTATTTTTTCTTTTCTTTTCTTTTCCACATTTACATAAAGTACAAACTAAAAAATACACAAATATTACATTAAACAAATCTGAAAATTACAAAATAATCCAAACTATTCAAAACAGTGGCAAACAGATTTCTGGAGTTGCGGAACAGTGTTTAGCAGATTTTCTGGGCTCGGGAACAGTGGCGGCGCGTGGACCTCACGCGCCGCCGTCATAACGCCGGAAAAGGTGGTCCGGCTCAGCTTCTTCTCCTCTTCTCTTCTCTCTCGGTGGCGACCTGGAAAATCAACCAAAAACGCAACACAAGCAGTTGTTTTTTCTTTGTTTTTCTTTAGATCTGTTTTTTAATTTTTCGTTTTCTGTCCGTGGTTTCTTTTTGTCTCCCCCTTCGTTCTTTGTTTCGAGCGGCTGCTGGCTACTGGAAAGCTGTTGGCGATCGTGCTCCTATCGTGTCTGGCCAGTGGAGCTGGAGGAGGAAACAAGTGTTGGCTGATCGTCGGTTGAAAAGGCAGAGGACGAAGGAGCGGCGCTACTGTGGTGGACGGCGCTGCTTCGCCGTTGTTGTTGAGGGAAGAGAAGGCGATGTGGGTGGCCTCTGTGGTCGCTGCGGTGGAAATGGGTAAAGGAGAAACAGCCCCCGAGTCCAAGCTGGGAGGGGCAGCGGTCGTCTTCAACAGGAAGAGGGAAGCTTCGGCTGAGGGGAGAAGACCTGGGAGGCGCCGGAGCTGTGGGTTGATTTGGGTGAAGGCTCGGTGCTGGTCTGAAGGGAGAAGGAAGGAAATCTCATATGGGAGCTGCTGTGCAAGGGCTGAGGCTCTGGTTTTGAAAGATCTTGGCCGAGTGAGAGTCGGGTATGGGGTTCAGACCATTTCAGCTTTTTGGCCGGGGGAATACTAAGGAGACGGGGAGATCTGGTTTCAGCTTTGAAAATGAGCAGAAAATGGGGGGGGGGGGAATGGTGTCGGGGCGTGAGCAGAGGAGCCAAGGAAGGAACGGGTTCGGTTTCACGCAGGGGAGATGAAGGAAGCAGAAAAATTCAAAACCGGGGGCGGCTCCCTTGAAAAAAAAGATGGTTTAGGTTTAGATTTTTTTGTATTTGTTTCTGAGGTTGTCAAAATTGCCCCCCCTTTTGTAAGTGTTGGAAACCAGTATTTATAGGCAAAAAAGGTTGCCAAGTTTTTCAACTTGATCCCTCAACTTCTTTCTTTTTTGTAAATTTTGATTTTTCTTATTTTTTTGTATTTTTTGAAAACGAGCAATATCAACGTCGACTCAACGAGGAAAATCAATGATTTTAAAAATGACGCGTGAAAAGTCGAACGCGTTTGAAAATCTTTTAACAATTTAAATTCTTTTTTAGACGGCGTTGAAAATGCTAAAATGACGAAAATATATTAAAAAAATATATTTTTTGGATTTTCTTTGTTTTTCTCAATTTTTTGGATTTTTTGAAAATATATCAAAACATGGGTCAAAAATTGGGTAGCAACAATGATGAAACCTAAATTTATGGCAAAATAGGGGGAGGGGCTACTATTTTGATTTGCAATTGAAGAAGAAGAAGAGGATAGGGTTGGGGTTAATTATAATACTTTTAAGTTTGCCGATAGAATTTTCAACAAAATATTATGATAAAAAAATATCATTGGTAAGCTATCAGCAAATAATTAATGATGTATCATCTTACCAATGAAATCACCAAAATAATATTTATTTTTTTAATTATTTTTAGTTTGTTGATAATTGTGTTAGTAATTACAGACTAAAAATATTTCATTGGTTATTACATTGGAAATTTTCTATAGATATATTATGTCGTTATTATCATCGAAAAAATCAGATGAAAAATATTATGTTGGTGATTCATAATTTTGTGATAGTAAAAAAAAGAAAATAAATATTTTTAATCACCAAATCAACCTCTTATAGTTTTTTTTAAAAAAAAACTATTTTATATCACGATTGAAAGATTCATGAGAATCTTATCTCTCATAACCAAACTTAAAATTTAAATGCTGATGGTTAAAGAGACAACAGCCCTTCACCATCCAACCAAATCACTCAAGCTTCATATACTTCATCATTACTACGTATAGTTTTAAGAAATTGGAGACTTACGCATATTGTAATGCTTTAATTTTATCTGGAAACAGGGATATTATAATATTTCGTTGGTGCTTTGAATTAAAAAGTCATGTGGCACCAAATATGATGTTTTGTCATATTTAGCTCTCATTTGCAGTTGGTGACGTGTTCATGATCCCATACTTGAGCACGCAATTATTTATTGAGACCCAAAATAAAAAGGAGAATAACAAAAGACGAATGTTACACAAAGAAGCAGTTCATGGCGAGCTGTCTATAAATAGGCATAGCGAGGGAAACTGAATAGATCAACAAAAGCATTCTTCTTCATAATTTATCTCTCAACTCTTCAGCAAAGAAGGAAAAAAGAAATGGGCTCTGAGACTCCTCTCAAGCTTCCAATCATAGATTTCTCAAATCTAGGTCAAAATCCAGGCGCTGCCGAGTGGGACTTGGTGAAATTGCAAGTTCGTAAAGCGTTTGAAGAGTATGGCTGCTTCGAGGCCTTATTTGACAAAATTCCTGCTGAGAGTCGAAAGGCTATAGTTGGTGCAGTTGAAGAGCTCTTTGATCTCCCTTTGCAAACCAAAATGCGCAATGCTTCTAAGAAACCGAGTCAGGTTGAGTCCTTTCTATTTTTTTCAGCTTAGACAAATTCAAGTTATAGGTTGGTTGAGTCCCAAAATGACCTGCTAAACCAATTTAGATTTTATAACTATGGTGGAAACATTTATCATGATAAAAATACCTCATTGTTTAATATACCTCACGACTAATGTTTTTCCTTTTTCAAATCACTAGTACCTTTTAGCCATTTTTCTCAAGAAAACAATGGATAATTACATTGATATTCCTATAATTTAGCTGATTTGTTTTATTTTGTCTTCATTCTTTTAAAACTTACAGTTTACATACAAGATCAAAATAATTTGTAAAATTATATAACCCTTTAAATTCTCAGAAAAAAAAAATATCAACAAGAAGTTCAAAACATTTATAGAATTATCATTATATTTCAATTTAATAACTAAGAAATCTTTATATTAAATATTACAATTTTGTTATTAATTGTTTTTTAAAAAAACCCTAGTTGTCACCCTCCTCCCTTTCTCCACCCTATAATCCACAGCTCAAACCTAATTTTTTCATAAAATTATGAAGCTTGTATTCTCGACCATGAAAAAAAATATTTTACATAAAAAAATATAATATGAAATTAATCTGCTTGGACTGCAATAGACAATAATAATGAAATTAAGAATGAATTTTGAAGTTCTTCCAAGGACACCTTGCCCAAAAACAATGATTACCCAAGACCTACATCATCAATTCATAAACTTTCTCATCAACACAGCCCCATTTATCTCCCTATTTAAAAGCTAAAAAAGCAAGTCTCCACTCTTCTCTTAAAGTTACACTAAATTATGATTTGTTATAATGCTTGACTTGTCAAGCCAAAAAGGCAAGTCATCTCCTTTGCTTTTGAGGGAAATGGGCAGCCATTTCGAGTGATTGAAGAAGGCCTAGTTAAAAAGAGCAGCCATTTTCTTTTCTGAATGAGCTAAAATAGATCGATGAGATATTGAGTGGAGAAGGATAGAGAAGTGGTGAAATGGTGAGGGGATCGTGATGATATTAACAATGTTCGACGAAATCATTGAATACACATCAGTAACAAATCATTGAGATTTCAAGGAAGAATTAGAGTTCTACAGGAAAAATTGCAGGGTTTAGTAATGAAAATGGGCTCAATTTGAATGATGATGGTTGCAAGAAAAGAGAGAAATTGAGAGAAGAATTTTGTTTAAATATATGTGGGTGTTTAAATACAGAAAAATATAAAGATATCCTCAAACAAATTTGTGTGTTAATTGAGATTAAATTTTTCACATGATTTTAAAGGTACTCCATCATTTAATAAATTCTTCTCGGTACTAACCTAAGAATTTAAAACTAGAACGTAAAAAAAAAAAAACACCATAATATTGATTTACACTTGCAGAATATTTGTCAATGTAAAAGCTGTATTTTTATTGGTATAAATATCACCAATGAATTTATAAAAAAAAAAGTGTCATTTGCTAATATCTTGTCAAGGATTTTATATCAATAATTGGTCATATATTGTGTATAAAAGATATATTCATTGACAACCATGTTTTGTCAATGAATCTGTCGGTCTATATCAAAATAGTTAATAATTCTCAGTAATTTTTCAAGGAAAATGAGTATGTTTTATCAACAGATAAATTGATATAATTTTTATGTCTATCAATTATTTCATCAATGTTTAGTAATTTTTAAAAAATATATGCTATGAAAAAATTTGACATTAAATAAAAGATTTAAATCGAAAAACATATTTAATATTATTAATTTGTAAGATTTTATAGGATTTGTGTGAAGCACTTCGTAGTCATTAAACTACAAGCAGTGTATATATATATACATGTTGCAGAGAATCTGTAATAAGTTACAACAAGTAGAGTTTAACTCTATTATAATTTTATCAACCTGCAATCTTATCCTAATTTTTATTTCTTAGAAATTCAAATAATATATACATGGATACTTGCTTACATAATTTAACTTTAAAAAAAAATTACAAATGTTTTTATACATTAAAAAGATGCTGCGTATAGAGGGGGGGGGGATGGGGAGGAAAATCTCGTTAAGATCCGTAAAGGGAAGGAAAACGATCGGACAAACATGATGTTTTGTCATATTTAGCTGTCATTTGCAGTTGGGGACGTGTTCATCATCCCTTACTTGAGCACGCAATTATTGAGACCCAAAATAAAAAGGAGAATAACAAAAGACGAATGTTACACAAAGAAACAGTTCATGGCGAGCTGTATATAAATAGGAATAGCGAGGGAAACTGAATAGATCAACAAAAGCATTCTTCTTCATAATTTATCTCTCAACTCTTCAGCAAAGAAGGAAAAAAAAATGGGCTCTGAGACTCCTCTCAAGCTTTGTTGGAAGGTTAATCTGCTGCAATATGTTTAACAGTTATTGTTCATGTATTTATTTCCTTTTATGATTCATTGAATGTAAATCAAATCCCTTAGAATTCTGCATTATTGTAGCATTGAATAGCTTTATTATTTTAACAGTTACTCATGTAATCATCTGTATATATTTCTCTCCAAAGGTTCAATAAAATATAACTTTGCAGATTCAATCTCTTCTTATTCAATTTACATGGTATCAGAGCGATACGTAAATTGAAATTCTAAAATCAAAATTCTGCATTCAAAATCCTTCATAAACATTCTCACGAAATTTTGCCTTCACTGTCATGGCCAATGAAGAAATCAATCTATCAAGTCCCAGCACCATCGCTGCTCCATCTGATTCGTCCAAATCAGACCTTGCATCAAACTTCTGCAAATCTGACATCTCAAACCCATATTTCACCCATCACTCGGATCATCCAGGCCTCATCCTTGTCTCCAAATCACTGAATGGAGATAATTATTCTGGGTGGAAAAGGGCTATGACTCTCGCCCTAAACTCCAAGAACAAACTCGGTTTTATCAATCGCTCAATTGAAATTCCTTCAGAACAGACTGATCCTGAAGGCTATGGTACCTGGTCACGATGTAATGATATGGTCCATTCCTGGATCATCAATACATTGAACCCGGAAATTGCAGATAGTGTAATCTATTATCCCACCGCACATGAAGTCTGGGAAGATTTACAGGAACGTTTTTCACAGAGCAATGCGCCTCGCATATTTGAAATTCAGAGGGACATTGCATATCTTCGACAGGAGCAGCTCTCCATCTCCTCATATTACACGAAATTGAAAGGTTTGTGGGATGAATTGGCTTCATACACAGACACAACACATGGAATGCAGGCAGACCAACAAAGATTAATGCAGTTCTTAATGGGTTTAAATGACACTTACTCTGCAATTCGAGGCCAAATCTTGCTGATGAATCCTCTGCCATCCATTCGCCAAGCTTATTCTTCGGTATGTCAAGAAGAAAAGCAACGATTTCTCAGCGTTGCACAAACGGAGATGGGTGGGAGTGCTGCCATGGCAGTACGTTATAATAATCAAGGAAAAAGAAATTTTGTCTCAGAGACAGATCGCCCACAACACTCCGTGAATCGCCTCTCTCAGCCTCGTGATACTCGACCGCAAGGAGAACGCCGTTTTGACCAGGATCGGCGTCGTTTTGGGTCAGGAAGGGGACGACCCCAGTGCACCCATTGTGGAGAAATGGGGCATTGGGTGCAAAAGTGTTTCCAGTTAAATGGGTATCCACCGAGACACCCTAAAGCGAGGATGAATGGGTACCCGATTGGAAATCAAAGCCCGATTGGAAATCAGCACTCAATTGGAAATCAGCACAATGGTTTTCCCTTAGCTAACCAGGTATCTGAAATGTCCCACAAAGATGAGGTAAGGCCCACGGTTTCGTTGTCAGAAACTCAACTCAAGCAACTTTTGTCACTCCTAAATAATCATGAGGACAGTTCTAGCTCAAAAGCCAATGCAGTAACAAAGCCAGGTTTGTCTGAACTTGATAACCATAACTGGATTATTGACAGTGGGGCTACTGACCATATCACATCTTCATCTGAATTGTTGAATGAAAATAAGGATTGCTCACTACCACCTGTACTGTTACCTAGTGGAGACAAGGCATATATTATTGCGAAAGGGTCTTTACCCTTAAATTCAGTCTATTATCTGCATGATGTTTTATCTGTGCCTACATTCAAAGTCGACTTGATGTCAGTCAGTCGTTTGACAAGGAGTTTGAACTGTTCAGTAACTTTTCTCCCTTATTGGTGTATTTTGCAGGATCTGGCTACGAGGAGGACGATTGGTTTGGGTAAACAGCGAAACGGCCTATACTATTTGGTGGCACTAGCGACAAAAAAAAACCTCACCAAACCTTCCTCAACCACAAATCATCCTGCATGCTACCTTACCCTCTCCTCTACCGACCTGTGGCATAATCGTCTAGGACATGTCTCACCTTCCCGTTTAAGTTTTCTCGCTAAATTTTTTTTGAATTTTCCCGTTGAGTCAAAAAATGCTTGCCACATATGTCCTTTGGCTAAGCAAAGTCGTCTATCTTTTGGTACTAGTACTATTTCATCTACCAAGCCTTTTGATATTATACATTGTGACATTTGGGGTCGTTATCGACATTCATCTATTTCTGGCGCTAATTATTTTCTCACCATTGTTGATGATTATACACGTTTTACGTGGATATTTTTAATGCGTCACAAAACTGAAGCACAATCAATTTTACAACATTTCTTCAGTTATATTTTCACTCAATTTGAATCTCGCATTAAAATTTTTCGAAGTGACAATGGTGGAGAATTTATCTCACTTCGATCTTTTTTTCAAGATAAAGGTGTCATTTTTCAAACTTCTTGTGTTTACACTCCTCAACAAAATGGGGTAGTGGAACGCAAACACCGACACATCTTACAAGTTGCCCGTGCTTTAAAATTCCATGCTCAACTCCCTTCACAATTTTGGGGAGAATGTGCCCTCACGGCTGTCCATATAATTAATCGGCTACCTTCACCGGTTATCTCTTTCAAAACACCTTTTGAACTTCTCTATTCCAAACCACCCTCATACTCTCATCTTCGCGTTTTTGGTTGTCTCACTTATGCCACTAATGTTCACACTTCTCATAAATTTGACCGACGCGCCATTCCTTCTATTTTCATTGGATATCCAATCGGTCAAAAGGCATACAAGTTATTTGATTTATCAACAAAAAAGGTCTTTACTAGCCGGGATGTAAAATTTCATGAAAATATTTTTCCATATGCCACGGTCAACCCTTCCCATGTGCCCCATTATTCTGCCCAAAACTCATCAACCCACAATTTCCGGGTTCAATGTATTGATGATCTTCACGAAGAAATTTACATGTCTCCACCGCCTAGGCTTCGGAGACAGGGGGAGGAACACTTATTCTGCCGTCTACATAAATCATTGTATGGGTTGAAGCAGGCATCACGACAATGGTTTGCCAAATTCTCCGAGGCCATACAATCAGCTGGTTATGAACAGTCAAAAGCCGATTATTCTCTCTTCATCAGAAAGCAAGGCAAGTCATTTACTGTTCTTTTGATATATGTAGACGATATCTTAATTACTGGTAATGATCCCGTGAGCATAGCTGATATCAAGAAATTCCTGCATAGAAAATTTCATCTTAAAGATCTTGGTAAACTGAGATATTTCCTTGGTATTGAGATTTCCACATCCAAAGCTGGTACTTTTATCTCTCAACGAAAATACGCATTGGAAATTATTAAGGATGCAGGTTTGCTGGGAGCAGCTCCCATCAATACTCCTATGGAACGCAGCCTAAAATTGTCTGACAAAAGTGAGTTACTCAAAAATCCAGAGCGATATAGGCGATTGGTTGGGAGGTTGATATACCTCACGGTTTCAAGGCCAGATATTACATATTCTGTTCACATATTAAGCAGGTTTATGCACCAACCCCGAAAGGATCATTGGGAAGCAGCTTTACGGGTGGTGAGATATCTAAAATTTGCGCCTGGTCAAGGCCTCTTCTTCTCCGCAACCAGTGATCTCAGACTGCGAGCTTACTCTGATTCTGATTGGGCAGGATGCCCACTTACGAGAAGATCGACCACAGGATACTGCGTATTCCTAGGTCCCTCACTGATTTCATGGCGATCAAAACGACAAAAGACAGTGTCTCTATCTTCGGCTGAAGCAGAATATCGTGCTATGACAGGAGCTTGTTGCGAATTAACGTGGCTTCGTTGCTTACTTAAAGATTTGGGTGTGTTGCATCAACAATCAGCATTATTGTATTGTGATAATAAGGCCGCGATACACATTGCAGCGAATCCTATTTTTCATGAACGGACGAGACATATAGAAATGGACTGTCATTTTATAAGGGATAAGATTCAAGATGGTTCTATAGAAACAAGATTTGTGAGTTCTGAAAACCAGCTAGCCGACATTTTGACTAAGCCATTGGGAAAGGAATTCTTCATTCCTATGGTCCGCAAGTTGGGATTGCAAGACATCCACTCTCCAACTTGAGGGGGAGTGTTGGAAGGTTAATCTGCTGCAATATGTTTAACAGTTATTGTTCATGTATTTATTTCCTTTTATGATTCATTGAATGTAAATCAAATCCCTTAGAATTCTGCATTATTGTAGCATTGAATAGCTTTATTATTTTAACAGTTACTCATGTAATCATCTGTATATATTTCTCTCCAAAGGTTCAATAAAATATAACTTTGCAGATTCAATCTCTTCTTATTCAATTTACAAGCTTCCAATCATAGATTTCTCTAGGTCAAAATCCAGGCGCTGCCGAGTGGGACTTGGTGAAATTGCAAGTTCGTAAAGCGCTTGAAGAGTATGGTTGTTTCGAGGCCTTATTTGACAAAATTCCTGCTGAGAGTCGAAAGGCTATAGTTGGTGCAGTTGAAGAGCTCTTTGATCTCCCTTTGCAAACCAAAACGCGCAATGCTTCAAAGAAACCTTACCATGGCTATATTGGACAGTACCCTCAGGTGCCACTATTCGAGAGCATGGGTATTGATGATGCCAACATAGCTGAAGAAGTTGAGAGGATGACCAACATCTTGTGGCCGCAAGGAAATCAAAGTTTCAGGTTTACCCCATTCTCTGCTCTTTTTTCTGACTTTTTCCTTGTGCACAACTACTAGATTTCAATTTTTGTTTTTTTTTTAAAAGGCTTGATTGCACTGGTTGTTTGATCTCGAAAACATGTTTCCGAATAATGCGTATCCTTTTCATCTAAAATCATATGTTTTCGCACAGTTTTCTTACTAATTAGTCAACCTCTTTTGCTAGCAATACTGTTCTGTCCTTCTCGGAGCAGGTGTCGGAATTAGATCAAATAGTTCGAAGGATGATTGTCGAGAGTCTGGGACTCGAGAAATACATTGACGAACACATGAACTCTACCAACTACCTTCTCAGGGTCATGAAATATAAAGGGCCCCAGACAACTGAGACAAAACTTGGGTTAACTCCTCACACTGATAAGAACATTGTGACCATTTTATACCAAAATCAAGTTGATGGGCTAGAATTACAAACCAAAGATGGTTGCTGGATCGATCTCAAACCCACACCAGACTCTTTTATTGTCATGATTGGAGATTCTCTTTATGTAAGTACCTTTTCACCTTCCCTTTCTTTTTTTTTTAAAAATGATTCTTCAAAAATAAATATATAATTATATATGATCCTTAAAACTTTAAATTATTCATCAAACACAAGGTAACTATTTATATCTCACTTTATTAATTTAATCTTATACGTGATGAGTTGTAATTCAATTGAATTTGGAATAATTTCTTATAGCCAATAAATATTTTATTTATTAATATTTTTTTTATTTAACACACCTTAAGATGACTTATCTCGATATAAATTTATTATTATATTATGTGTTATTCAAGGACTTTGGACTCTTGGGTCTATATGCATATATATTATAGTGATGCTTATCATGGAAATGTACACTATAACTTTGAACTATGATTTTATGTAGGCTTGGGCAAATGGTCGTCTGCATTCTCCATATCATCGAGTTATGATGAGAGGCAATGAGGCAAGGTATTCTGTCGGATTGTTTTCAGTCCCCAAAGCAGGCTACATGATAAAAGCCCCAGAAGAGTTAATCGACGAGGAGCATCCCTTGCTTTTTAAACCCTTCGATCACGTTAAGTTCCTTGGATTTTACTACACAGAAGCTGGTCTGAGAGCTCAATCTGCGTTAAAGACTTATTGTGGTGTTTAAATTATACTGCGGTGTTTGCATTGTACTGTTCCTAAGCTTGCAACTTGTGTCATTTAATCTTAATTTGCTATGTTTTTTTAAACTCGATGTGTGTTGTATTGTTCTTCAATAAATTAAGTTACTTCTACCTTGAAATTTCTGTTAAAAAAATAATAAATTGGAATCAAGGACAAAATTAAACTCCAACAAATGAAAATATAATCAATTAATTAATGCGACTTTCTTACTGTCACACGATGAAATTTACAGGCTCGGTCTGGACTCTACAGGATTTTTAGGACCAAAATTTTCAGTAGTTGCTAGGCCAGGACTTGCTGTTGAAAAAAACTACAATAGATGTCCAAAAATACAGTACAAATTTTTTTTTAAAGTATTTTTGTACCTAGAAATATATTAAAATAATATTTTTTATTTTTAATATAATATATCAAAACTATTCAAAAACACTAACAAAATTAATTTTAAGTAAAAATAATTTTTAAATATTAATAAAAAAAAGGTTGAAACTCAATCTCAAACTCATGTGACATTCAATTGGGCTTCATGGCATTCATGGGCCTGGATTTGATCCATACGTGGAGATGGACAGGATTGACTATGGCACCCGAAAGAGACTAGCAAGGGAATGCAATCTTGAAAACGTTAGGAAGTAACTATTCAATTTATTTACATTACATTGAAAATAAGATTTTAAGTTAATTTATAATATAAGAAAAAAAAAAGTATTGATGTTGTGGATATCATGGAATTTTTTAAATAAAAACTGGAAGAACAATATATATGTTTAATAAAATAAATTGAAAATATATAAGCTGATAAATTATAGAAAGAATTATTAATGCTAATTAAATACTAAAATAAATTGATCTTTATTGCAAGAAAAAAAAATACACATGTAAATATTTAACCTCATCTCTGATGATACTTAAAATGATATAAATAAGAAAGACAATGATATAAATTTTGAAGAAAAAAGTATTTTTTTAGTCAAATTATCTTTTCTTATTCATGTGTTTTATTTTTTATTTTTCCAAAACATATAATTTTTATTTTCTATATGTTTTATTGAAGAAAAATTGAAGGAAATTAAAATAAATAATAAAACAATATTGATTTGAAATAAAGGGGATAGATGTATCTCTTTAATCAAAACTCTCTTTTCTTATTCATATATATCTTTTTTCATATAAAAATTTATTTTTTTAGTTTTCAAATACAAATTTGCCATAATCATAAAATTTAGGTTTCAATAAAAAAAATTCATGAATCAATAACTTTTACACAAATATAAAAAAAATATAAGATTAGTAAATTTGAAAAAAGAATTATATAAAATATTTTCAATAAGAAAAATATAAAAATAGATATTTTATTTGCATTGAATATTCATGAGAAAAATTCATAAAGCAACTTTGCATATTAAGTTTCTATTTAATTATTAGAAATTAATTGTTAATATTATCATAACAATGTTTAATATTATTTAGAAACTATGTTATAATAGGATAACAATTAAAATATAATTATAATAAATTTAATTAAATATAGTATTATTATTAAATGTAAAAAAAATCAAATAAAAGAAACTAAGGGAAGATTTTTTTGAAAAAAGAAGTCAAGTGTCTAAATTTTTTTTAAAATAGATAACATATCATAAAACTAAATATATTATATTTTGAAGTTAATATATAAAAAATATGCTACTTTGTGAATAAACTAACTATAATATTATCTTTGAAGTATGTATTTATTTATTTGGAGTGAAATAGTTGATTTCTGATTGTGAACGTAAGGAAGAGCTCCTCTAAAATGTAGGAGCCTAATGCAGGATGTTAATTTATAATTTTATAGCATTATTATTTTTATTTTAATATTTATTTAATTATTAAGATTTACAAGGATGAATGATAATACAAGTTGGTTCTATTAGCCATGTAATTTTCAATAAAAAAATCCTTTTCTTATAAGAATCATTAAGATATATGGACCTTCGTGTTCATATTTGGCAGAAATGGTCGCAATCAATCAGCAGAAGACTTCAGGTTCAGCGGCGTCGTCCAGACGAGCTCTGTTGCGAACTGATCCTGAATATCACAAACCAATTTCAGAATTCATGGCAATGAAAATAAAGAAGAGACGCTAGTAAAAGTAATTGCAGCAACTGCAGCTTACAGTACTTTATAGAAAGAAGTGTTATTAACGAAAATGTGTTCTGTAGCACCAAAAATTATAATTATTAATCAAGAAATTTATATATACATTTAATTAAATATATCTAGAATTATATAGGTTAATAAATACAAAACATTATATGTCTATTTAACTCTCCTAACCACATATTAAATAATTGTTTTTTCTCATACAAATAAATTCAGAGTCACTTTCAGATAGGATCGGCGGACGTGTATAGATATTCTTAAAGTGTTTTATAACAACAAATATAAAATATAATTATGGATTAAAAAGCTAATGTTTACATCTAATAAAAGTGAAGATTATATATTTTAATAAAAACATGTAAGTTGTCAATCTAATTTTTCATGTAGTATAAAAATAAAATAATGTCGTAATTGCTACTTTGAAATACTATTTTCTTAGTTTTTATATAATAATTTTTCAAAAAAAATGTAAAGAAAAAATTACAAAAAGAAAAAGATAAGAAGCCAATTATAGAGTGAGAAGTATTACAAGTGTAAAGAATAAAAAATAATTTTTTATTAAAAGTAGAGAAAAAAAATAAAAAACTAAAAAAATATTACAAAAAAATAAAGATAAAAAGAAAAACTGTGATAAATAGACCAAGTACAAAATGATAAAAAAAAAAATAACAAGTATAAAGAGAATATATATATATATATATATATATATACACACACAAATATAACGTGTTATTAAAAAAAAGTTTAAAAAAACTGAAAATTACAGATTTGCTATCATTAGACTAAAAAAAAGAGGAGAAAGTTTCAATTGTACAATCTCTTCAGTAAAAGACAAATTGTTTTAGTAAATGTATAATTTACAACTATATAGCAAAAAGATATTTATATCACGTTGGGCTATGAGGCATCGGCGTCCCACTCCATGTTAGGTCAGGACACATCTGCACCCGATTACACTTGGGTTCAACACACAAGCTTAACCCAACTCCCTTTGAGTTCAGCGTACGAGCTGATCCCAACTCCTCTTGGGTTCAGCCATAGGCTAAACCCATCTCCCTTTGGGTTCAACGTACGAGTTGATCCCAACTCCTTTTGAGTTTAACGTACAGTTGAACCAAACTCTTTTTAGGTTTAGTCTATGGCCAAACCCAACCACACTCGGGTTAAATGTATAGTTAAAAAGTAACCCCACACCAAGCCTCCCTTACTCTAGGTTTGAGCTAGTAATTATGATACCCATCATATCCCATTAACTGCGAACAAGCAATCCATGCTTATATTAATGAGATGTGATGGCACGACTAGTAGAATAATATTATTATGAAATTACATATTTATCCCTCACATATCGTATGAAACAAGTCAAGACAAGTAATATAAAAGGAAGCTTGAGTACAAAAAAAAAAAGGTTTGAAACCTTATGCTCTTAGACATCAACACATTCCTTCTCCTTCTTCCCTAACTTCTACATTTTCTTCTCCTTCTTCTTCTCTATCTTCATAAAAGCCCACTAATACCTTCATTAATGTCTTTTTGCCACATAAAAATACCTTGTACTGACTTGATCTTTAAAGGGTCCCCCATCAACACCCTCTTGGATCTCTAAGGGACATTGTGCAGGCATTGAGAGGAAATACATTTGCTCTCTAAAGAATTCATCAAATTGAGAGGAAAAATGCCTACGCATTCTCAACCAGCTCACTATGTCCCAACACACATCTTACCACCTCAGCAATAAAAGACCCATGTCGCCCAAAGACGCATCAGCTATGTAGAGGAGTATGGACAGAAAAGGGAAGAGCCATCAAGATTTCATTCTTGTAGTCTAACATGAGAACGTTCATATCGTCCCATGGTACCACTACAGAGTGAATAATCTCGTAAAGCCCATATTAGCCATCGTGGGAGAGAAATAAGTCATGACTCTTACCGCTTTAGGCTAGATTCCTTCAATTCATCTGACTTACACCGAGAACAACCTAGAAGAAGGGTTGAGGAGAACTCACGACATCACCATCTTGTCCATCAATATCAAGTGGAAGGTTCCTTTATATCTAAGAGAGTCCTCTAAACCAAAGTCCTGAAAGAGTATTTATCTGCAAAGATGAACCTGCATAGTTTTGATGGACTTAGAAACCCCCAAGGGCATATCCAGAATGTGAGGGGGAGTCTTGAGTTGGTCATCCATGATAATAACATCATGTGTAAGATATTGCCCACTACCTTCAAAGGGAATGTGAGGACATGGTACAACAACCTGAAATCAGGGTCTATCCTAAGCTTTCAGGATCTATGTGTTAAGCTAGTAGCATGCTTCAGCACCAGCATTTCCATGAAGAAAAGCTCCACAGAGTTATTTGGTGTTACTCAAGGTGAGAAGAAGTCCACCCAAGTATATCTAAAGATATTTAATGAAGAAATGCTTCAAATGGAAGACCTGTTGGAATCCATAGCATATGAGGCTTTGATCAAGGGGGTTAGAAGTGAAGAGTTGTGGAAACAGTTCAACCCGCTACATAACATAACTCGTCTAAGGGTCAAGTAGATGATTGAGAGCCATGTAAGAGTGGAGAAAGACCTGATTGCTTGTAGAAGCTCCTATTTGATCCATAGAGAAGGGGTCAGAGTTGAACCCCCAAACAGGAATCGTTCCCTTGTCAAACAACAGGATGTTAAGAAGAAAGGAACCTTTTAGGAGCATCCTAGTAGGCTTAAAAAGGTTTACGTTGTTGTAAACACCACTTACACTAAGATGTACACGACTTTGATGGGTCAAAACCTGCTTTAGTATCCTCCACCCTTAAAGCCTAATCTCAGTCTCAAGTTCTGCAAGAAGTATTACCAATTCCATAAAGAGAAGGGACATGATACTAAGGACTATTATACTCTCAAGAAAGAAATGGAGAGACTTCTAACACAGGGATACCTCAAACGATTCTTAAAAAAATGATCCACCTCAAAAAGAGTAGGGTGGTGAAACGAGGCAACAAAGACCATCACTTTTAGAGGTCCTTCTGATTAGTACTTAAAAGTGCATTTTTTTCAAGGTTTTATATCATCATTTTGCACTTGAAGTATCAATAACTCCTTAACTAAAGCATGTTTTATAATAACATACCTAATAATATAAGATACCTTTAATTTATGGTAAATTTTCATCTTAAATGTAGGCCTAACACATAAATGAAAGGATTGATTGATGAGTTTAAGTATTGAAATTGAAAGGACAAAGAGAGGGCTAAACTTAGAAAAGAGATGTTGGTGCAGTCCAAACTGGAACACTATTTGGTAATTGGGTCATATCTCGAGTTCTAGATGTCCAAACTGGATAGATTTGGTAAGATATAGGCCTACAACTTTCATGTGGAGTCCAAGATTTAAAAAGATCGTTTTCAGGTCCAAATTATAGCAACAACGGAGAAGTCCGAATCTGTCCTACAACCCAAACATTGCTTAGTGTTCAGCCCATATCTCGAGTTCTAAAAGTCCAAATGACCTCAATTTTTTTCATGGAAAAATAAGACAATTTCCTATAACTTTCATGGTATAGTTGGTTCTAATTCTAATGTTAGCAATGAAGTTTTATTCAGACAAGAAGATAAGGATTTTCACCAAGTCAAGAGTTGGCCACCCACTCAACAATTAGTTATCAAATCAATAGTCCAAATTGTGGCCTATAAAATGAGGCATTTGCCATGCATTTAGGGGCTTGGTTGTTCAGATCAAGAACTTGCTCTTGCTCTCTCTCTTTATATTTTTTGTAATTCTTAAGTTTTGCTTTCATTAATATCTTGTTTATGCTTTTCATTTCCTTTCCTTTACTTATTTAACTTGTATCTTATTTATCTTCTTATTTTGTTTATTTATGGTTCTCGTCTTCATTATGTTTAGCTAAGTTTATTATGTTAAGGTGAAAAGGTTACACTAATGGTGTAAGAACAAGTATAATGTAAAATCAACATGGACCTTAATGTTTAATATTAACATGTCTTATCTTTTTATCTTACTAATTCTTAATACCTTGCTTGTTAAATGGTTAATCTAGATTTGTGTTGTATAATACTTGGTACAACAAATACTTGGCACTCTCATAGCCCAACTATATGGTATTATCTACATATGTGCTATGAAAGGAACTTGATTTGTTGTTAACATAAGTTAGCATCATAAATTCCTAACAATATTTAAAAGTTTGGTGTTATTTAAATAAGATAATTAATATGATCATGTTAATAATTTATAATGAGCTATTAATGACAAATCATCTGATTGGAACCTCTTTTGTGTGTGGTTTCCAGTTGAATAATAAGAGTTTATACTATACTTGTTTGAAATACCATTAATGGATCTTCTAACCTTGACATTTGTTTTTATCATTGTTTAATCCTTACATTAATATTCCATCTCAATGTTCACATCGACTTCTTCTTTATTATTATTGTTGTTTATAATTTATACAATTAACCTCCCTGTGGTTCGACCCCGGTCTTGTCGGGTTATTTATTACTTTGACACTCCTGCACTTGGGAGAAGACATCAATATTTTGGTCGTGTCAAGTTTTTGGCACCGTTGCCGGGGAGGTAAATTCTTGTATAAATTATAATATTTATTTTATTTTTTCTTTTCACTTTTCTTGTATCTAACTTTGTTTTTTTTTTTTTGTTTTCTTCTTCCTTTTATTCTCTTTCTACACGTGCATGAGTGTTTGGTCACGTATATTAAGTGGTAAACTTTGTAGGGTATCCTCATCATTTTCAAAAAATATGGCCGAAGAAAATAACCAGTCACTTCATAATAAGAATAATGAGAATAACTGTGTTAGAACACTTAGATACCACATGAATCCCACAAGAACAAGTGCACCCTCACGCATATTTTTTCCTCCTGATGCATTTCATTTTAATTTTAAGCCAGACATTATTCAAATTTTACCTTCTTTTCATGGCTTAGATCTAGGAAATCCGTACATGCATTTGAGAGATTTTAAAAAATTTTGTAACACCTATAATGACTTAAATTGTAGCATGAATACTGTCGCACGTGTGCGGCGTCGCGGCGAAAAACTACAAGTGTTGTTCCATTTTCTTAATCTACAAGGTAAATCTATCTATATCTATGGGGATACAAGAAAATACTGTCTTTTATTGGTAGAAAATGGAATGGGAGTCGCCACCTAGTATTTTGGTCACTAGGAACCCTAACTGGTCTCAGAGATTGGGTACGGGGACTGGTTGCGTAAAGGGAAGGTATTAGCACCCCAAATACGCCCTACCTAAGGTAAGCTGCATTGTTTTATTGTCTAATAAAATCTAAGGTATTTTCGTGTTTTCCTAGTTGTTGGTCTGTCTATGGTTCAAGAAAAATCCTCCTCGGTAAGAAAGGCTTTATCTTATCGGGTAAAATCGTAATCGTTCTAACATCTATACTAAAACTTTATTAATAATACTTAGGAATACGTTTTATGTATAAATTCGTAATCCCAAATACTAAAAAAAAAACAAAAAAGATTTTTTGAATTTTTTGAAATATTGGCCTAGTTCTCATGGCTTGAATAAACTGGTCATTAAAGCCAAAATGCATGCTAATACATATATTGTTTTGAAAATTTTCTTTGTTGTGTGAAAATATGATGTTATAATATTTATATATATATATTGGAGAGACTAGGCCGTATTTTAAAACAAAAACAATTTTTTGAAAATATTATTATTATTATTGTTTTGATGAAAATCGGGTATTTTAATACTGAGCTTGTATCCTTACGGTATAAAAATACAACCCAATATTAATCCACTTTGATAAAAATATGCAGAAAAATCAACAACATTTTTAGGGACTTTTTAGAATTTTTTTTGAAAGCAAAAACATTTTTTATTCTGAAAATCTTTGATATTTTGACGAAAACCGGGTATTTTTAACACTGGTTTTGTATCTTTACGGTATAAAAATACAAACCAACATTAAACCACTTTGACAAAAATATGCAGAAAATAAACAATATTTTTCAAAGATTTTTCAAAATATTTTTTTCTTATTTTTATACGTATAAATATGCAAAGATTTTTTTTTTTATTCTATAAAATTATAATACACACACACCCACACACACACACACACACACACATATATATATATATAATCCACGTCCTACGTGAACAGTAGGACGTGAATTATATTTCACGCCTACTGTTCATGCAGTGAACAGTAGGTAAGGAGGAAGAAGAAGAGGAGGAGGAGGAAAGGAAAAGGAAGGAGGAAGAAAGGAAGAGGGGCTCACTTGGCCGAAGAGGTTGTGGCTGCTGTGATGATGTGGTTCAGCCGGTGGTTGCAGCGGCGGAGTTGGAGGAAGACGACGTCGGTTTCCTCTTGCAGAGGAAGAAAGAAGAAAAGAAAAATCTGCAGAAATGGGGCGAAAATGCTTGTTTTTGGCTGACTTTGGACCTGAATTTTTCAACCCTCAGATCATCAAATCCGACTCTATTTATAGGCTGTGGAAGAGGGAAATCTTGTCTACGTTGGGGAAAAATTTCAGCCCTTGATTCAGTTGGGAAGCATCTCAACCGTTGGCTCAAAGTGTGCACCTCGAGCTGCCAAATTTGGCAGCTCCAGGTTGTGAACTGCCCGAGGTGGCCACTTTGAGCCACTCACCGGAGCTGTTTATGACTTTTTCGACCCGACCTGATCATTCTCCAGGATAAAGGGGTTTCATGTGGACATGTTGGTGTATGTTGTGTCGGATTTGGAGGCCACACGAGCCGGAAAACGCGCCTGGAAAACAGCCACTCAGGCAGCTTTTTGAGGAAGAAAGTGAACAGTAATTTAAGGCACCTTTTCCAAATTGGTCCCTGGTTTCGGATTTTCATAATTAAACCCCTAATTGGCCATTAAACTTCAATATTTATGCAATTATGCCCCTGATTTGACTTAATAAATTCCTAAAAATTATAATTTGGCCCCAGAACTTAAATTTCTTCCAATTAAAGCCCAAATTGACTTAAAAAACAATTTTTCTTGCAATCAAATCCCCTATAAAATCAATTAAAAATCCAATTAAGTCCATAAACATCCAAACTTGGGCTTTTCTCCTCAAAATTCAAATTTCCTTCTCAACAGGGCTCTCATCCTTCAAGAATATACTGTCAAAAATCCAATCTTTGTATTTTTTAACCTCCTTGACCAATTTTCGATCATTTGCCGAGCGCTTCTGCCTCCTGTTATGTTTCTAACCTCCTTTGGCTATTTATTTTATTTCATTTATTTGGGGACCCGAAAATGGGTTACAACAAATACCATTAGATTAAATCTTTTTCCTTTTTCATTAAAAGATAAAGCTAAAACATGGCTATAAAATGTTAGGTCAGGATCCATTCGTGCTTGCGATGAAATGTAACAATAATTTTTAAATAAGTTTTTTCCATCTCACAGACAAATCACCACTTTTACTCAAAAACCAGGTGAAACATTTTACCAATGTTGGGATAGGTATCGAGACTTGCTTAATACTTGCCCTCATCATGGTTTTGACACATGGAGATTGGTTTCACAATTTTATGAAGTGTTAACACCTAAAGATAGGTAAATGGATGAATTGATGAGCAATGAAACTTTTGAAAATAAAGACCCTAATGAAGCAATAGAGTACCTAGACTTGCTAGCTGAAAATGTGCAAAATTGGGAAACTACAGGCACTTATGAGGCACCAAGTAAAACCCAACCTCATACATCTAGTAGAGGTATGTACAACCTTAGGGAAGATCATGACCTCCAAGCCAAATTTGCATATTTAGCTTGAAAAGTCGAAGCACTAGAATTGAAAAAAAGTGGTCAATTAAAATCTATTCAAGAAATTGTATGTCAAATCTGTGAAACGAATGAGCATGTAACCAATGACTATCCAACTTTGCCTTCTTTCAAGGAATACCTCCATGAACAAGCCCATGCAGAGTTTTCAATGGCCCAATCATAACCCATACTCGCAAACATACAACCCTGGTTGGAGAAATCACCGAAATTTCAGTTGGAAAAGTGATAATAATAATGCATAAACTTCACAGCCACTGTTTCAAGCAGACCATAATTTTCAAAATTCTCATGGATATGCTCCTCCTTATGCTCCACCTCCTATAAGAAATCTTAAGGAAACATTGCATGCATTCATTGAAAAGCAAGAGACAATCAACACTCAACTTGCTCAAAGCATGACAAATTTTAAAGATGCTCTTATAAAATTCACACATGCTCTCAGTTTTCAAGAGAAAAGTAAGTTTCCATCTCAACCACAACAAAATCCAAAGGGGCAATACATTGCGAATGCAAGTAGTTCTGGAAGCCAACACATGGATCAAGTCAAATCAGTCATCACTCTTCGCAGTGGTAAGGTTATTGAAAAACCCACTCTTGAACCTTGTGAGAAAGATGATGAGTCAATCTCTAAGGGTAAGGAAGGGGTTGAATCTGAACATTGTAAAGAAAAGACTGATTCTCCGCCAGGACTTCCATTTCCTCATGCCATGACCAGACAAAGAAAAGTCAATCACAACTATAAAATCCTTGAAACTTTCAAACAGGTAAGGATCAATATACCTTTGTTGGATGCTATGAAACAGGTACCTTCCTATGCTAAAACTTTTAAAGATCTATGCACTATGAAGAGAAAACTGAATGTGAAAAAGAAAGCATTTTTAGCTGAACAAGTGCTATTCTTCAGAACAATAATGCTTTGAAATATAAAGACCTTAGTTGTCCTACAATTTCTTGATTTATTAGAGAATATAAAATTGAAAGAGCTTTACTTGATCTTAGAGTCTCAATCTAGATGAGTTAAAACCAACTTCTGTAACTCTTTTACTTGCTAATAGATCTGTAAAAGTGCTTAGAGGAATAGTTAAGGATGTGTTAGTACAAGTTGATAAATTCATTTACCCTGTAGATTTTGTTGTCTTGGATACACAACCTATTGAAGCATGTAATTAAATTCCTGTTATTTTAGGACGTCCATTTCTTGCAACTTCTAATGCATTGATTAATTGTAGGAATGGACTAATGAAGCTATCATTTGGAAACATGACATTGGAGATGAATATTTTCAACATTTGCAAGCAACCTAGAGATAATGATTTACAGGAAGTGGACTTTATTGAAAAATTAGTTCATGATCAATTTCAAACCACTTTCAGTGAAACTAAGATTGATGAACCTGGCGATTTGCAAATGGTCTATTTTCAGGAAGAATCAAAGTCAAAGAATGGGAGACCACAAATTGAAGAATTGTCACCACGATCAATTGAGTCCATACCTTTAAGTGTTCAACCACCAAAACCTGATTTGAAGCCGTTACCATTCAATCTTAAATACTCATTTTTGGGAAAAAATAAAACCTTTCCGGTAATAATCTCTTCAAAACTTAATGCACATCAAGAAGGTAAGTTATTATAGACTCTGAAAATCCATAAAAATGCATTAGGATGGACCATAGCTGACATAAAAGGAATTAGCCGTTTGATGTGCACACACAGGATTTATTTGGAGGAAAATGCTAAACCCTCTAGAGAAATGCAACGAAGGCTTAATCCTAATATGAAAGAAGTAGTGAAAAATGAAGTCATTAAGCTTCTAGATAATGGAATCATTTATCCTATTTCTGACAGCAAATGGGTAAGTCCTACCCAAGTTGTACCCAAAAAGTCTGGAGTCACTGTGATAACAAATGAGAAAAATGAGTTAATTCCAACTAGGACTGTTACTGGTTGGCGCATGTGCATTGACTGTAGGAAACTTAATTCAATGACAAGAAAAGATCATTTCCCTTTACCTTTCATGGATCAAATCCTAGAAAAAGTTGCAGGTCATGAATTTTATTGTTTCCTATATGGCTATTCAGGTTACAACCAAATTGAAATTGCATTGGAAGATCAAGATAAGACTACTTTCACATGTCCATTTGGTACTTTTACATATCGAAGAATGCCTTTTGGATTATGTAATGTACCAGCCACATTTCAAAGATGCATGCTTAGCATATTCAGTGATATGGTTGAATGTTTCCTTGAGATTTTTATGGATGATTTTTCTGTTTTTGGTGATTCATTTGATGATTGTTTTACTAACATGGAAAAGGTTTTGAATAGGTGTGAAGAGAAGAATCTTGTACTGAATTGGGAAAAATGTTACTCTATGGTAACAAACGACATTGTACTTGGTCACATTGTTTCATCAAAAGGAATTGAGGTTGACAAATCTAAAATCGAGTTAATTGTCAACTTACCAATACCAAAATGTGTTAAATATGTTAAATCATTCTTAGGACATGCTGGTTCTTACAAAAGGTTCATCAAAGATTTTAGTGTAATATCTAAACCATTGTGTAACCTTCTAACAAAGAAAAATGTTTTTGAACGGATTGAACAACGTGAAAAGGCCTTTGTTAAACTTAAAAGCTTGCTTACTTATGCTCCTGTCATTCAACCTCCTGATTGGTCACTACCTTTTAAAATAATATATGACGTTAGTGATTATGTCATGGGTGCTGTCTTGGGACAAAGAAAAGATAAGAAACCTTATGTGATTTACTATGCAAGTAAAACTTTAAATAGTGCTGAAATGAATTACACTACCCATTGAAAAAGAATTACTTACAGTAGTATTGCATGTGACAAGTTCAGATCTTATCTTGTTGGCTCACCTGTTGTCGTTTTTAGTGATCATGCAGCTTTGAAATACCTTCTCTTTAAGAAAGATTCTAAGGCTAGATTGGTGCGGTGAATTTTGTTACTTCAAGAATTTGATATCACAATCAGAGATAAGAAAGGCACCGAAAATGTTGTCGCAAATCATTTGTCAAGATTGACAACCGATTCGAGATCTGACATCACACTAATTAATGACTACTTTCCTGATGAATCTTTATTTTCTATCTCTACAATGCCTTGGTTTGCTAATATTGTTAATTTTCTTGTTTCAGGATAATTGCCAGCTCATTGGAGTACCCAAGACAAAAGAAAGTTCTTGAACGAAGTGAAGAACTTTTATTGGGATGACCCTTATTTATTAAAATATTATCCTGATCAAATATTTCGAAGATGCATTCCTGACAATGAGGTAAGTAGTGTCATTAAATTTTATCATTCTAAAACATGTGGGGGTCATTTCTCATCAAGAAAGACAACTGGAAAAATCTTACAAAGTGGATTTTACTGGCCCACCATGTTCAAAGACTCACATGAATTCTACAAGACTTGTGAAAATTGTCAAAAGTTGGGATCTATTTCAAAACATCATATGATGCCTTTAAATCATATTCTTGTCATTGAGATCTTTGACTGTTGGGGTATAGATTTCATGGGTCTATTTTCTCCATCATTTGGTTTCTTATACATATTAGTCGCAGTAGATTATGTTTCAAAATGGATAGAGGCAATTCCAAATCAAAACAATGATCACAAAATAATGATAAAGTTTTTAAAAGAAAATATTTTAAGTCGATTTGGAATCTCTCGAGCCATGATAAGTGATGGTGGAACACATTTCTGCAACAAGCCATTTGAGTCTTTAATGAAGAAATATGGAATCACACACAAAGTTGCCACCCCTTATCACCCTCAGACGAGTGGACAGGTAGAACTTACTAATAGGGAGATCAAACAGATCTTGGAGAAAACAGTGAACCCTAATCAGAAAGACTGCTCTTTAAGATTTAATGATGCACTTTGCGCTTATCGAACTGCTTATAAAACATCATTAGGTATGTCACCTTATAGACTAGTCTATGGAAAACCTTATCACTTGCCTGTAGAACTTGAACATAATGCTTATTGGGCTATTAAAGCTTTCAATTCAAACCTTGATGATACTAGTCAGCTGCAAAAATTACAAATAAATAAGCTTGAGGAAATAAAAAATGATGCATATGAAAATTCAAGAATTCATAAAGCAAGAATCAAAGAGTTTCATAACAAGAAAATACTAAGAAAATCATTCAATGTTAGTCAAAAAGTCTTGCTTTATAATTCTCGACTCCATTTATTTCCTGGAAAACTAAGATCAAGATGGATCGGTTCTTTTATTATGAAACATGTGTATCCATATGGAGCATGTGATATCGAGAACTCAAAGAATGACAATGTTTTGAAGGTAAATGGACATCGTTTAAAAGTTTACTTTGATAATTTTTCAATTGAACATGACTCTATTGAATTGAGTGATCCTGTATATAAAGATTGATTTTTTTTCTCACATTGTTTTTATGTTTCTTTTTTGTGTGACTCTTATTTGTTGGTCTATCTCACCCCGTTTAAATGGCGGATAATGGTACTCCGTGACTCTTAAGTCGGTTCTTTCAGTTTCCCATGATAACTGATATTTGTGTATATATTTGTGCAATTCTTTGCTCTCTCTTCTTTTTTTGAATCTCTCCTCCAATTCTCATTTGAAAATGGACACTACTTTTGAAAAATTGAAAAAGTTTTTTCCCGCTCTTCCTCAGAATGCGATTACAAAAATTTACCGTGCTAGATGTGAAAGATTGATGTTTTTAATGAATCATGGAATTTCAGAAGATATTTGCTGGCTCATTGAAGCAAAAGTCCGATTATTAGGTGAGTCCTCCAATTCTTTCATTTCACACATGCTTGGAACAGGTAAAAGCACTTTTGTGAAGAAACGTCATGCAAAACGACTGAAAGTCTATCACAGATGTGCCAGATGGACTTGTAATGTGACATGTCGTTCTTTAGGAATGATATCTTTAAATTGTGAAGATAAAATACAATTCATTAAGGATGGCCTAAGTAAGGGGTCTTTAGATAATCTTTTGTTGACCCTTAAGACACATCCTAGTAGAGATGTGCATCGTGCAATTCATGATTTATGGCCACAATTCCATAAAGAACATGCTCGACTTAGTCTTGGGAATCTGACTAAAAAAGACCCTATTTGCAAGTTTTTAAGAAAACTGGATGGGAAGCCTATCCCCGACCCATAGAGGGCGTTTAAGTCGTTCTTGGACGTAAAACCAAGGGAAGATGTTAGCCACAATCACAACTACCTATACATACATGCTTTTTCAAAATAAATAAATAAAGAGAGAGAGTGTGAAGCAATAGTTGGCCTACATATAGGTGGTATGATTACATTTTCAATTTCTCATCTATAAATTCTTCTCTTCCTTCCCCTCATTTCTACTCAACCCATACATTCATCAAATATAGAAGTGTGTAGAAATGGTAGGTTCCTCAAGTTATCACATAAGAAATATTTGTGTTTTCGGTGGATCCATTCTGGGAAAGAAAAGGAGTTTTTAGAATCAGCAAATCATCTTGGTCAGGTACTAGCTAAGAGAAAGATTCATTTAGTGTATGGGGGAGGCAGCCTTGGGTTAATGGGGGGGTGTCAATAGCTGCATTTTTAGGAGGCAGTCAAGTTTTGGGGGTTGTCCCCAAAGCTTTAGCAAATGGGGACATCGTTGGAAAAACAATTGGAGAGGAACTACAGGTCCCCACAATGTCTGATCGACTAAATGCCATGTTTAACCATGCTGATGCCTCCATTGCCTTACCAGGTGGTTTGGGCACATTGGAAGAGATCTTTCATATTTCATCTTGGGCCCAACTGCACATTCACCATAAACCTATAGGTTTGTTAAATGTTAATGGTTTCTATGATAATTTGTTGTCTTTTCTTGATTAAGCTGTGGAACAGGAATTTCTAACATCTTCGGCATGACAAATCATAATCTCTGCTGCTACTATTGAATAATTGATTGACCAACTACAATCTTTCATCCCTGTCATTGATCCCTGCATGAGTCGCCTAAATTGGTCAACTAAGGAAAGCTGTAAAAAGCTTAGATTAGATTTGAGCCTTCATTTGTGAAACCTTGTGTCTTTTGATTTTATTAATAGCATATTATTTTGTTTTGTTACTTCTTATATTTGTTTAAGTGTGTTTTAGGTTTGTCATTGTTCGTTGTTTCAGGTGATGTCTTTTATACTCTATCTTTTTACCTTAAGACATTGAGGACAATGTCTCGTTTTTTGTTGGGGGGAGAGGGTAGTAGTTAAAAAAAAAACTAACTTACTAATTGTCTTTGCTATTATTAAAACCATTTGACAAAATTGTTATTAGGATGGCAAAGTAAGGAGTCAGTTTTATTAACTCTTGAGACGTATCTTAGTAAGTATCATTACCAAGGTCTATCATAATACTTCTTGAAATATTCAGGTTTACAAACTCTCGCATTGTTATCACTTGATTCTGCTCATATACTCATTTAACAAGTATTCTTAAACCTTCATTTTCACACACACACTTTAACATATGATTATGGGCTGCACATTGGATTATTACATTAATTATTTTCTTTTGTTAAAGGTAACAACTAAGGGCAAGGGATAGTATATACTTTGCAAAAAAAAAAATTATAATATTGATGATAATAAAAACGTAGACAAGTTTGGTTTCGTAGCCTCCCTAACCTAAGCAATTAAGCCTGAAGGGGTGTTTTAACACTTAATACCCTAAAGTCAACTGACTTGGGAGCTATTGGCCCAAAGCTTGTTACATGGGTTAAGGAGAAAAGCTTGAGGGAATCAAACATTGCACAATCTACGTATCAATATCTGCAACCCAAGTTGCTAAGCTCGTAGGGGTGTCTCAACACCTAAAACCCTAAGACCAATTGGTCTAGGAGTCATTAGCCTAAAAATCATTACATGGGTTAAAGATACATTGTGTGTTTAAGTTGTATGTGTATATAAATAAATAAATAAATAAGAAAAAATAATAATAATTCCAATCCAAGGAAGTTTATGAATATTGTTTTCGAACATAATATTGTTTTCTTCCAACAAAAGCCCCATCATCTATGTTTTCATACATTGAGAACATAAAAAGAAGGTTTATTAATATCTTATTTAAGAAATATGAAGCAAGAATATAAATTTAATGAGAGTTTGTTTATCTGGATAGATTAATGGAAGTTGAATGATGAATGTCTTACTTTGTGGAACTTGCAAATTGTTTTTCTATTTTAACGCATTGATTAATATGGACTAGTAATAAGCTGGTTGGGGTGTGTGATTAGTACTTAAAAGTGCATGTTTATTGTTGTTACCCAATTTTTGACACACCTTTTTAATAATTTTTTTCAAAAAATCCAAAAATAGAGAAAAAACAATGAAAATCCAAAAAATATGTTTTTTAATATATTCTCGTCATTTTAGCATTTTCAACGTCGTTTAAAAAGAATTTAATTTTTCAAAATACTTTCAAACGCATTCGACTTTTCACGCGTCATTTTTAAAATCATTGATTTTCCTCATCGAGTCGACGTTGATATTGCTCGTTTTCAAAAAAATACAAAAAAACAAGAAAAATCAAATTTTACAAAAAAAAGAAAGTTAAGGGACCAATTTTGAAAACTTGGCAATATTTTTTGCCTATAAATACTGGTTTCCAACACTTGCAATAGGTGGGGGGGCAATTTTGCAATTAGTGAGAGGCAACACAAAAAAAAGAAAACCCTAAAAAACCTTAACATTTTCCTCTCCCTGACCAAGAAAAGGTCGCCGCCCCCCTGGGATTGATTTTGTTTCTCTCCCGACCGAAGCCATCACCATTTTCCCCATTTTTCATTCATTTTCAAGGCCGAAACCAGAGAAGCCAGGGAGCCCTCTCCCCGTCTCCTTAGTCTTCCTCTCGGCCAAAAATCCAAAATCGGCTGAACCCCATTTCCTTCTGCAGCCGCCCCCTCACCTTCTGATTTTTCTTTTTTCCCTCAACCGACGACCTTCCCTTCTCCCTCGGCTGCTCACGTCTTGGCCCCTGCCTTATTCCTCTTCCCCAGCCGGCTAGCCAACAGCCGATCAGCCCGCCAAGACCAGCCTCCAGCCCTCCCCATCACCAGATCGTCTCCTCCTCTGGTTTCATCCACAACAACCAGCCCTCATACGGCGACGCCCATAGAAACCAACCGACGATCAACCACTCTTTTCTCCTCCAGCTCTGGCGACCAGACACGACAGAAGTAGTCGGCGGCAGCTTCCCAGTCGCAGCCACTCTTTTCTCCTCCAGATGGCTAAAACAGAGCAGGCGAAACAACAAGAAGAATGACAGAGACAGAGAGAGAAAGCAGAGATAAAACAGATTTCACAGAGCCAGATCCAACCGGTGTGCGGGTCTGTTCGCAGCGACGCGTGGGTCCACGCGCCGCCAGTGGCGGGGGCGCGTGGACCAGACGTGCCGGCACTGTTTCGGCATGCATGAAGGGCTTCCCTGCAATTTCGGGAGTTTAGGGACTATTTTGTAATTTCTAAATTATGTAATGTAATTTTTTGTTTAGTGTTTAATTTTTTTATAATTTTTGTAATGTGATGTATAAAAAGAACATGTAAAAGAAAAGAAAAGAAAGAGAAAGTGATAATAAGGAAAAGAAAAAAAGAAATGCTTGAAATTTTTTGTATGTATGTTATTGAATAAAAAAAATGAATTTAATTTATATGCACAAATATCTAAAGGACAGATAAAAATCATGTTGTATTTTCCATAAAAATGTAGAACATGTATCTACATATATTCTGGGAACTAATAACTGATTTATCAAAGCCTTAGAATTGAGCTAAAATTTTATTTTTAAAATCACAGCAAGTCCACGAAGCTTGAAAGTGAATGTGGTGTGTATTTTGTTTATGAATGATATTTTTTTAATTATGATAAAATTGCAAGAATAAAGAAGAATTTAATATTCTGATTTTTCACGGATAAAGAATTATGAACTTAAACGTAAGTTGTATTTTCTAAAATTCGATGAATAAACTGAATTTTAAAACTTCTTTGACACATCAAGTCCACAAAGCAGCTTACCTCAAGTAGGGTGCGTTAGGGGTGCTACTACCTTCCCTAACCACAACCAATCCCTTACCCGCCATCTTTGACAAGACCAGTACATCAGGTTTCCTAGTAGTCCTCAATGAATTACTAGGTGGCGACTCCCAAGAACCAAATCAGCAAAACAGAACGAGAAATCGCCAGCCGATGCCGCGTGGATTTTTTTGACGTGCGACAGAATGGCGACTCCACTGGGACGGTATTGTTTTCAACATTATTGGACTAAGCTTTGTATATTTGATGTGTTTATGTTTTTGCATTTTTATTTTATTGTTGTTTTATCCATGCATTTTGTAGAATTATCTCATGCGTCACATAGTTAATTTTTTTTTTTAAGCACACACAAGCTTCAGGTTAGGAGGGGGACTAGCAGCTTACCTTACGACTTTTAGTCAAGGTTTAAGTTTGTGTAAACCCCAACTCTTCGTTGAGTGCTTAGACTGGTAACGGTTGGTACATGTGCCATCTCATTGCCTACAAGCCCCCATATTGCCTCCAGGAGGGCGATCACTGGGACAACGAGAGCCCCTTTTTAGAGACCAAATAGTAAACCTACCTTCTGTCTCACTTAAAAATATTAGAACCTGCCTTTAGGATGTATGCTCCGTATACATTGTTTTGCATCCGAGCAAGCCCTTCTTGAAGCATCTTGAACTCCAGACTTATGGGTGACATAATGACCATCGCTCAGAAAATTTTCATTGTAGAGTTTGTGCAAGAATCAAGATTCTTGTTTCATCATACAAGAGTTGCGACCATATGTCACCCCTCGAAGGGCGAGTTCGTCATATAGATTACATATTCATACATTTATCATGCATGTACCGGGTTGAAAGGTAGGTCCCCTGCATAAGCTGTGCTGCACGTGATTTGAAAAGATGAGGGAAGTGAACAAAGGAGTCGGATAGAGGCTTATTATCATATTAAGGTTGAGAGCATCAAAGGTGAAACAACTAGACTCAGATTTGCTTGAACAAGTGTTGAGTATTTAAATGGAAAGAGAATGTCTGCACAGTCTTCTGTGGGAACACTGCTTGTCCACGTCCAATTGAAGCTGCCTCTCTTTTTCAGTCATGAACAACAACAACAATGCCTTCAGTCATCAACTAATGACAACTCTGATTCTTGTCCAGTTGCACTGTCAAGTGTTCATCGCCTCCACATCATCTAATGGAACCACACGATTACTAGCCTCCTGTACATGTGCATTAGTTTGCTTTGAAGTTACCCCAATTATGAGCTCAATTCCAGTTCAGCAGCACAAGATGTTGGTCTGAAAAACCATGATCAGACACTGAACTTCAACGTGGTAGAGCTCTCTCTATAGAGATTTATTTGTGGATCTGCCAATGGGAAATGCAAAAGGGGATGTATCAATTTCATATGCTTTGAAACTTTTTCCCACCAGTGGCACCATCAAAACATTGTAGTAGGTAGAAGAGTCAGACCTGGTCTGATAATATTAGCAGTCGTCAAACTTCAACGTGGCAGAGCTTTCTCTACAAAAATCTGTCTATGATGCTGCAAGTTGAGAGTGCAAGAGAGGATTTACTAATTGCATATGCTACAAATATTTCTCTCATTAGTTTCAGCACGAAGAAACTGTAGCAGGTTGAAGAGCTAGACTTGGTTTGAAAAACATGAGCAGACATCAAACTTTAACGTTGCAGAGATCTCTCGGCAGGAATCTATTTGTGGATCTGTAAATGGGAAATCCAAGAAGGGATGCAGTGGCTTCAGATTGTCCACAATTTTCTCCTACCAGTATCGGCATTAAAACGCAGAAGTGGCTGTTTGCTGCACTGTGTGTGGAGAATCAAAGAGGAAACAAAAAATGTTGTAGATTCATCGGTTTCTTTTCCAATTTTGACAATGTGTGATTCCACACGCTTTTGTTTTTGTGCGCTGCCAGGATTACCTAGATATTGAGAGGTTTCCAACAGTCCTAAAACAACAACAACAACAACAACATTGGAAGATTGAAATGATGTTGTGAGGATTTGCCGAAGAATTGAACAAGCTATGAAGAGAGGAAAGATTGAAGGATCTGCCATGGATTCCAGAATCTTGCTTGACTCCGACAAATCCCATGTAACCACCATTTTCTAGGTGGTATAATCCAGACAAGAGATGTGATGTCATGATGGGGTCCTCAACCATTTCAATTGAGCAATTGCAAGAATTTCAAGAAGCGAGTCTGAAAGTTGGTGAGCAAGGGACAAGTGGAGCTTGCAAAGGAGGGTGTCATTGGCTATATTATCCCCCGAACATCATCAAAATGACATGTGATCGAAAGTGCTTGGCAAAACACAGATATTGCTAGAAAAGCTGATTCAAGAATGGTGATGAACTATCAATCATATTGTTATGGAATTCTGCATTTTGTTTTGATATCACATCTCATCCTTCAACGAAACATGCCTTGCTTTTGTCTCTTTGTTGTTTTGAAATCAACAGATGTTTAGCATTTTATTCTGATAAAATATTTTGATCAAACTCCAACATGCGATAAAGGTTAATCAATCCTGAAGATTAAAAGTGTTTTGATTACAGAAATGACTCGGTGCTTGTTGAAATGACATGAGGTGACCAAACAAATTTTGAGCCCTTACATGAAACTAAACCACACATCATATAGCTAAGTTTTAGCAGTATGCACAATGACATGTAGTGGATTCGGTAGTTATGGACTCGTGAATCATGTTTCTTACAAGTCCAAATCATTACACTAGATGGGGTCAAAATTTATCGGTTCTAAATGACCTTGCTTGAAATGAGAAAAGGCCATCTTTGATATCCCTTCACTTTCTAAAGGTTATATCCCTTGTAGTCCCATTTTGAGCTGGATATAATATTCTTTTCATAAAAACCCTGAGTAGGATCACACCCCACACTAGAGGAAAATGAGAGATTTTTGAAGGCATCGATATGATTAATGGATAAAGGGGAAGGTTTAGAACAAAAGTCCAATGATTGAGAGAGAGCTAGAAGAAGACACATAGACTGGGGGCATATAAGAAAGTTTTGAGGAAGGCTATGAAAAAAAAAAAACGAAAAAAAAGGAAGTTGAAATTGCCTTCACTTAAATACAAGTCAAAGGTAAAGGAAGGAAAACGTCTATCAAGTCTAGGAAGAGCAAAAGAAATTTCAATCAAAGAAAGGCACAACAAAAGTCAATACCAGAAAAAAGGACTAAGCTATAAACGTTGACTTTTGGGATCCATTATAAAGCCTACGATGTTATCAGATGATTAAGGTTGGTTATTCATTAAGGAAAAGTGGATTTGCATTATGACTTATGTTAAGAGAAGTCTGATCTTTGAGGTTAACAAGGTTATATGTCGTTTCCTCTTCAAAGACAACAATAGAAAACAAGTTGATGAATAGTTGATGTTGATCCTAGGTTTTTTGAAACCCTCAAACACCTTTTGAGCCTTTGAAATTCGTTTCTTTCATAGCCATGAACCATAGCCTGCATTATGTGCTTTTAAAAGCCCTTTTTAATCAAGCAAGCAACTTGAACCGATAAATGGCGCTCTCAAAACTTGAAGAGCTTTCCCATAAGGGTCATGACTTCATGAATTAAGCTATTGGTCATTATGCATGTTGATAAAATTGTTGCTAAAAAGAAAAAACAAAAAAAAACAATTTTTCTTGATGAATCCTCAAGTTTTGACTTGAGCCTGTTGTTTTCCTTGAAATTCACAGACGGTCACCTCATTGCAGACCCCCAAAAGATATACCCAAGATCAAAGATTAAAACTGACATAAAGAATCCTGAAAAAAGTCATTTTAACCTTACAACGGGTCAATTTTTGTTTTCAAAATGCATGACAATCAAAGGACTGTATATTTTGAATAACGTGTGTTGGGTCTTTGATAAAAAAAAAAGCTTGATTTTCAAAAGGATTTTCAAAAAGGACATCTCTGGTTTCATTTCAACAAACTAGACTTTTAATAGACATGATCTTTGAAATATGAGAGTTGATTCTAGAACAAGGAAGATTATCAAACACAGAAGAACATTGATTGAGTATGCAAAATCGTTGATAGAAATGACATTGAAGTCCTTGACACGCTTTGAAAAGTTGAGCAGCTGGGGGCAATACAGTAGACCTTGAAAAGGAAAAACAAGCAGTGCTCAGATCAACTATGAGGCAATGATTAAATGATGAATCAGTGAACTGAAGACAATGATGTTCAAACACAGATAATCAATGAACGAGCACATTCAGATCATATTGGGGGCAATGTCATTCCAAAATGGCCCATGCTCTAGTGAACCCTGTCGGTAATGGAGAAACAAAGATGTACTTGAAGGACACTTTCATATCATCATCTTTTGAAACATGGCTAGCAATCGATGAAGATACACAGATGAATGTAATTGAATGGTGAAAAGATGCATACCACCAAGACTAACTGTGGAATAATGCTTCACTTGAAGGACAATCTCATATTGTCATCCTTTGAAACATGTTTATCGAAAGATGTTATCACACAACTGCATTGAATGAATGTCGGAAAGGCACCCACCCCGAAGACTAACTGTGTGGGATAACTTGTTTTGAAGCCAGATGAGCGCTTCACCGCATGAGTATGAGTGATAAAAGCAGCATCATTGATAAGGCTGAGACATTTCTTTTCACAAATTTGATTAGAAGAGTTGAAGGGAATCTATTGAGAAGAACACTGAGCATACAACCATGAGCTTTTATACTGCAAGCTATGAGATGCATGACTGGATGACTGAATGAGTTCCAAGAAGGCTGATGATAACATGTACTTGAAGAGTATTGTTTCAACTAGAGGCAAGTTCATGACTGATTAACAATATTGATGGGTATTGGCATTGTCGCACCCCCCTAAAAAATAAACAAAAAAAAAAAAAGTTGGTTTTTGCGACATTCGACTGGCGACTTTCGTTTTGTTCTGTTTTGCTGATTTGGTTCTTTGGAGTCGCCACCTAGTATTTTGGTCACTAGGAACCCTAACTGGTCTTTCAGAGATTCTAAGGTAAGGGACTGGTTGCGTAAAGGGAAGGTATTAGCACCCCTAGTACGCCCTACCTAAGGTAAGCTGCTTGGTGTTTGGTTTGCCTTATAATTGCTATGGTGTTGGTATTTTTTTTAGGCTCGTCAATTGATTTTGGATAGAAATCTAAGGAGATTCCATGTGCTTTAAAAGCTCATTTTTCCCTTAGTATTTCAAAAGTTTGTGACTCATAAATCGTGGAAAGAAAAAAAAAATAAATTAATTTTGAAATGTCCTCGATTATAATCAAGGCTTCTTTCAAGAGTGTGTGCGGATTTATTATTCCCAATAATATTTTGGATATTCATCCTTTTAAGGATTTCTTTATCCAAACATTAGTGGTGAATAATAAATAAATTCCCTCTCCAAAAATAAGATTTTTATAGTTTTTTGGAATATTGACCAATACCCTTTGGAGTTTTACAAACATGTTGTAAAATCCAGAAATGCAGGAAAATAATTTTGTGTTTAAGAAATCTATGCGAAAACACACTTTCGAAGCTTCCAATATATTTTTTTATAAAAAGAACTTTGAAAACATGTTAGAGTATTGGCCGTATGCAACACGCAAGAAAAATATTTTTTTTTAAACAATATTATTTTTTTTTGATGAGATCGGGTATTTTTAATACTGAATTTGTATCTCCACAGCATAAAATACAAACTAATATTGAGTCATTTTAAAAAGATGTACGAAAAAAAATCAACAATGTTTTTAAGGAATTTTTAGAATTTTTTTGAAAGCAAAAAAAAAAAATTTATCTTTAAAAATTTTGGGTGCCACGACAAAAATCAGATATTTTAAATACTGAATTTATACCTCCACAGTATATAAAAAAAAATACAAACCCCCTTAAAAATGTATATATATGCAAGGAAAATAACAACATTTTTTTTTAGATTTTTTTTAGATTTTTACAAATATTTTATATATATATATATATATACACACACATATATATAATATAATAATATATATTAATTATTAAGGGGGCTGCGCCAGCCCAATTAACTGGGCCGGGCTCAGCCCCACAAGTGACTGGGCCGACCTCGGCCCAGGAAAGGCGACTGGGCCGACCTCGGCCCAGTAAAGGCGACTGGGCCGATCTCGGCCCAAGACGTGACTGGGCCGATCTCGGCCCAAGAACGACACTTGGTCTGGGCCGGACCCGGCCCAGACCGCCGGGTTGGGCCAGAACCCTTCTGGCCCAAATACATGCTTCTGGGCCAGAACCGGTCTGGCCCAGAAGATAAAATATAACGGGGGGAATTAATTTTCCCCCCGTTCCCTGCATGCAGAATAAATCTGCATGCAGGAGACGAAAATTAGCAGAAGAAGAGAGAAAGAAAAAAATGCAGGGGAGGGAGCGTACCTGGCGAGGCTGGAGACGGTGGTTGGCTGACGGGGCTACGGTGGCGTGGCTCGTGGATGGCGGTTCCGGGGGGCGTTGCTGCCGTTTCCAACAGCGACGAACAATTCTTCTTCCTCCCTTCTCCTTCGGTTTTTTCGTTCTCAGTGGCTGCCTATTCTCGGTTCGGTTTTGGTTTTGTTTCGGTTTCCTTCTTCTTGGTTTGTTTCTGTTCTTCTCTCTCTCTTCGGGTCGCTCTTTCTCTCTTTCTCTCTTCGGGTCTTTCGGCCTTTTTTCACCCCCCCTCTCTTCGGTTTTTTCTTCTTTATTTATAGGGGCAGCACGGGTGGGGGACCATGGTTAGTGCGCCTTCAATCACGCATGGCTGGTCGGTTCTTTCGGTGGTGGTGGTGGGGGCGAGGAGAGAGAGAGACGCGGGAGTTTTTTTTTCAAAAATTTTTTTGCCTTCTGTTCTGCTAAAACGGGGGGGAAGGAGGAAGATGAACAGTGTCGTTCAAAACGACACCGTTCTGATCTTCCTCCTTTTTTTTTTGTTTTATATATATATGAAACGGCGTCGTTTTGGGTAAAACGCGTCGTTTCATTTAAATGGCTAAACTTCAAATTAGTCCTCCACATTCGGTCCCCGCCCCTCTTGTTGGCCGCCTTTTTCACTTTGGTCCTTGGTCTCTGAGTTATGCAATTGAGCCCCTAATTGATCAATAAACTTCCAATTTCTTCAATTAAGCCCCTGAAACAATTCCAAACAGCCCCCCTATCTTTGCGCCTTCTCCAAATTGGTCCCTGGTTTCGGATTTTCACAATTAAGTCCCTAATTGGCCCTTAAACTTCAATATTTATGCAATTGAGCCCCTGATTTGACCGAATAAATTCCTAAAAAATATATTTTGGCCCCAGAACTTAAATTTCTCCAAAGTAAAGCCCAAATTGACTTAAAAATCAATTTTTCTTGCAATCAAATCTTCTATAAATTCAAATAAAAATCCAATTAAGTCCATAAAAATCCAATTAAGTCCATAAAAATCTAAATTTGGGCTTTTCTCCTCAAAATTCAAATTTTCCTTCTCAATAGGGCTTTCATCCTTCAAGAATATACAGTCAAAAATTCAATCCTTGTATTTTTAAATTCCTTGACCAATTTTCTGACTGTTTCCCGAGCGCTTCTGCCTCCTGCTATTTTTCTAACCTCTTTTGGCTATTTATTTTATTTTTCATGGGTACCCAAAAATGGGTTACAACAGATGCCCCCTCTTTATAATACTTACGGAGCATGGGTTTTGCGCAGTAAGTGTTATAAAGATAAACCCAAAACGGAACTCCCGAAACTGATCTGGTCGAAGCTTGATTGATCTGAAACTTTGTCCTTTATAACAATCCTCCTTAGCCCCAAAAACCATGATCGAAACTTAGTCATCTCGAGATCCTTATCCAGCGATCCTCTGAATTCTTATTTTAGTTTGATCAACATGTAAATCCATCCGTGATCCCATCTAGTGATCTCCTTTAACCTGGAATCCCATCTGGCGATTCCTTTACTCATACAAAAAATGTGTGTGTGGTCTCATTATGATGGGTGACCTGCCCGAGTGGAAAAGAGAAAGAGTGGTCTCATTTTTTGGGTGACCTACCCAGGGGAAAGAAATGGCCTCATTATAATGGGTGACCTACCCAGGTAAAAAAAATGGAGAATGGTCTCATTCTTATGGGTGACCTACCTAGAAAATATGGTCTT